>JAUPMG010080981.1:0-12853 GCA_031762675.1 Pachysandra terminalis | reverse complement strand
TATTAATCACAGAAAAATGCTAAGCAATCATGATCTATAAGATATACCATAACTAAGAAAGTTTTCAAAATAAAATATCTCTTTGCTCTCAATTTATTCTAAACTAACCTAAGCTGATTTTTACCTTTTACGCGAATACTCACTGCTTCATAAGGCAAGGAGACCCGGTTACTCAGTAAAAATTCTCAACCTAGTTCAATTCATCTTTTTACGCAAATTTCAATACTTTATGAGGTAAGGAAATCCGGTTACTCAATGAAAAGACTGATAAGTATCTAATAGTTGTACTTTTATGCCTCTTACTTATGCATTTTAGTGTATTTAGCTGTGCTTAATTGTATGGATTAATGCATTTTCTGTGTTTTGCAGGTTTGGTGATGTTAAAGGAATTATGTGCTAAAACCGGGCAATTATGCACTTATATGGAGGATCTCTGTTGTGGACGGATTATTTGAAGAAAGAATAAGCCAAAAGGAAGCTGAAGCTGAAAGTTAAAGGAAATGAGCGGAAAAGTCAAAGTCAACATTGGCGATCGATCGCCAGTGTTGGGCGATTGAGCGCCAGCGATCGAACGCCATAAGGGGGATCGAGCGCCCAAGGCTATTTCAGGCAGAATAGGATTTTTAGAGTTTTAGTTGCAGTAGGACTAGAAAGATTGTATATCTAATTCGTTTTTACTAGTTTAGGAACTCTATAAATAGTTGGTAGAGATTTTAAACCAGGGGGCTCTCTCGATCTCTCTCTCTCTCTTTGAGAGAGGAGGGAATTCTAATTTCAGCTTTTGATTTTAATAAAGTTTAGTTTTAGTTTTATTCTGTGTGTTCCTGTTCCTAGGAAGAAAAGCTAAAGAATGGGTGATTTTTGTTTTATGAGCCGAAGGTTCTATTTATAGGAAACCTGTGAATAATGTTTTTGGCTCTATACTTCTTGTCTGGTCATGTTTGCGGGTCCCGATAGAGGTCTTTTGTTATTAAGGTTGAGTTGGATCACGGGAGTCCACGAGTGAAATTTATCAATTTGTTAAATTATTTAAATCTTAATGATTCCTTAATTTATCAGCTGGTCTTTCAGTTGGACTACCTAATTTTTATCTATTTCTTCCTTAACTTAAATTTCCGAGGTCAGGGTTTTAGTGGCATAATCCCAAAGCTCTTAATGGTTTAGTTTAATTATTTTGAGATTTGTCTCATCATTAACCCTAAGTAGTTGGAGTTAAGTTTTCAGGTCATTACATGGTGACACTTGGCAAGGGTTTGGTTTGAGTGGGAGGAAGAGAATCTTATGAGTTTTCTCTCATTTGGGGTTTGTTTGGTTCTGCTTGGCTTGGAGGAGAGCTTGGCGGAGAAGGAGAGAGGGGTTGCCTGGTTGAAGATTTTCTTGGCTTGCTTGCATTCTTTTCATCATTGTAATTAGATTTCTTCACTTTATTCAATGATTAAGGTAGATTTAAGTTGTTTCTCAGTAATTTCTAGTCTTACATGTTTTTAGATTGTTAATGAATGGATTAAATGTTTTGATCTAAGATGTTTGATTTGCATTTTTAATGATGGAATTTGTTGGATCTTAGTTAACAATTGCATATAGTTGGTTTCCTTTGGTTATGATGCAAGTTGAAGAATGGTTTGGAACACCTTGTTTTAAATGTTGGTTTAATATCATGTTTTAGGGTTAGATATTGTTGGATTTTGAGTAATAAATGCATATTAGTATTTTTTTCCCTTTGTTGTATTGTTGAAATTGTGAGAAACCCCCTTGATTTGGTCAGTTCGTGACATTCGGTAGCTTCCTCGGCGAGCCAAACTTGTCGCAGAACACATTCTGAGCCGTAGGCGAACTGTCCGACTTGCCCAACAGGTCGGCGAGCATGAACACACCCCCGAAATGGTCGTCGAACATGAACACCCTACCAAGTTGGTACGGTGCGCCGATATTGGCTTCGGTGCGCCGAAGAGGGCACCAAAGAGGTCGCCGAGATTGGTCCATAGTTTTGTTGCCGAATGTCAGTTCAGTCCACCGAGCATGTCACCGAGGCAGGCTTCGGTGTGCCAAACATCTCGCCGATGACCTCGCCAAACCTGAGGTTTTAGCCTTATGTTATGATGTTTGTTTGTTAATATACGTAGCATGATTTGTGATTTGAATTGATGATAATACACTCTAGTATTATTGATAATGTAATTCACACTCTATAATTTGGTTTAGTGAATTTGATATGGAAACACATGGACTGTGTGGTGTATGCTCTTCAGTTAATCATAGTGTATCATGCACGTAACCTAGGATTATTGTAATTATATCTAGTATGATGTTATATGAAGATCAGTGCGATCGTTGTTATACGTGCCTTCTCATGTACTATATGTGTTGATGAATATGAAGGTTGGATTTTGATGAATAATGTACAAATAATTGTTAATGCATCTGATGCATCCCATATGAATAAATAGATTATCTTATATGATTTCCTCTTCATGATCCCACTATCCATGTAACCTACAATGCGATTCATATTACTTGTGAAGTGGATGATTACACATTTGTTTCTTGTTATGAAACCTTGTACACAAAGATTGAATGTTTAGCTAATGTGCAGTCACTCACATACACTGCATTGGCTCTTGACCATGGATTTGATCTATGAGTAATATCCTATATCCTGAGTCCTTACTTTTGGGACTCCTGATTATTTCATGAGAGTATTATGATCTGGAAATCATAATAAGTGAGGAGACTTAGATGTATGTGGTTTGAGGGACTGATCATCCTAATAGACCAATTGTTGTTTTCTCCTATGGTGCGGGATACGTCTTACTTGATAATCCAAAGAGACATGAGGAAAAAGGATAGCTGCGGGCTCTTCATATTGGTAAGGCCCAATATCCAAATCATGTGTGTGAAATCTGATAGTAGCTCGGATTGTGTAGTTCTCTATGGAAGTTCTGGGCGATGCCTTGGGATTCGTCCCTATGATCGAAAATAAGGTGAGGTGCTTGTGTCCTCTAGGTTGAAACCCTTAGAAACTATGTTGCACACATAGAATAATCTGCTATTTCAACAATATATTGGGGGGACGGTTATTGGTTGAGCATCCTTGGGTAGCAAGATTGAGATCATATAATGAACCAACATGTACCATTACTAGTCAGAAAGGATCTTATCTTTGGGGGATGGTCCATTAAGACATCTTTCCCAAAGATGGATCGGTCTATGTGGAATCCACACAAACTTCATGCATATTAGAATGTTTGTTAGATCACATTTGGTGATTACTGTCAAATGGGTGCACAACATGCATTAATTAATAATCCTCATGCATTTCATTTCATCTAATTAATTTGTTTGTTGTGTGAACTGGATTTATTGAGTAATGATTTGACTCTACATTAACCATGCATAACTGTGAAGTTATTTACTTACTGGCTAGTGTAGCTCATTCTTTTTAGGCAACCACATTTCAGGTCCTTTAGATGAAGATCTAGATGAAACCCAGAAGAAGATGAAGAAGCTTTTCATATTTAATTGATGTAATGTAATTGTAATAACATGAATGATCCCTAAAAATATTAATTGCTGATTTTAGGGTAAAATAGTAATTTAATGAGATTGATAATTTAATGTCATGTTGTAATTAATATTAGAAGACTTAAAACCCTTAATCACATAAAATATACTAGAAATCCTAGGTCATTAAAACTATTTAGATGAGTCAGATCACCTAATTTAATAATTAAATTGGAAATAAAATGTTGTTGTTTAATTACACTTCCTATTTGTCCATGTTTATATTTTATATCATGTGATGATTTTTTCCTTTGTTTGATCGCCAATCGGATTAGATCCGACCATGCGATCGTGCAAGTTGTGTTTTTTTGTGCTTTGGTGCTACACATCGTTGCATAGCCCTTCTATGTTTGACTTTGTGTTTGATCATTTAGACCATGATTTTCATGTGTGGCCTAGATTCACTTGTGAACTATGTTTGTTTCTGTGGCTTAGTTTGAGCATTGTGTTTGTTTGTGTGGTGAGGTGTAAGGCTAGGATTAGAGTGGTTGTGATTGTGTGATTGAGATTTGAGTAGTTGGAGTGGTTAGGGTTGTAATGCTAGGATTGGAGTGGATAAATTCGAAGGCTATGATTTAAACATTTGGCTAGGGTTGTTGGTTTGAGAGAGACGGGAGAGAATATCATGAGATTTCTCTCATTTGGGGGTTTGTTTGGTGTTGTTTGGCTTCGAGGAGAGCTTGGAGGAGAAGGAGAGAAGAGGGTTTAGCTTACTAGAGATTTGTTGTTGGATTTCTTGTGGAGGTAAGTGGATAACTTCATGAACATAATTAGATTCATCTTAGATTCCATGTATTTTCTTTCCTTTTCATGTTCATATCATGTTTTAGAATGGATTAAATGTGTTGTTAAATAATAGTTTACTTTCACGATGAGAAAGAGTTTTTGAATTGATTGTTGATGCTAGAATGTTGGAAAATGAAATTAATGCCTCCATGTATTATGTTGGTATATTGTCATGTTTGGTGATGAATTTATGTTGGCTTAATGTCATGTTTTGGGGTTAGATGTTGTTGGATTTTGATTTACAAATGGATGAGTACTGTTCCCCTTTAGTTGTATTTCCATTTGGGGAGAAAACCCCCTTGATTTTAGCCTGTTCGCGACATTCGGCATTGTAAGAACCTGAATAATCATCCATACCTAATTATGACTAGTAACCAGCTTTAACTTGATATCTAGTAAAACAAATTCTCTAATAGGCAGGATTAGTGCTCACCTAACCCTTAATCTCTTAAGATAAACACATCAGGATCATCCTTAGACCTTAAGACTAATTAGGAAGACTAATCTATTTTAGATAGCCAACATGATTAATCAACAGAGACCTTAGAGATTAATCTAAAATAAGATAATTAGACTAGATAATTAATCTCATCCGACAAATCTAGAGATCCACCTCAGACCCACCAGTAAAATCCCTCTAGCATAAGTTGATTAGGTTACCAATTGAAAAATGTAGGATTAGAAACCTGGTTTTGCCCCTACAACTGAACCTACTCCCAACTTGACTCGTAAGCTTTTAAATAGAAGCCTTAGATCATTTTTAGCATTTTTCCTCTTCTTGTTCCTCTCTTCTCTTCTCTAGAGCTTTGGAGCACATGGGAGACCATTGGAGATCGAGGAGACATGGCGGATCACCCTAATGCAATTTCGGCAGTGCTCCAAGTTAAGTACCCTCTCTTTGAAGTTGTTTTTAGATGTGTTCTTGCATTGTGACCTAGGAGAAGGGTTAATTGTTGTATGCCTACCTTCTCCTTAGGATTTCAACCTAGATTATTGTTGTAAGTGGTAACCTTAAACCCCTGACCTCCATATTTGACTTGATTTGTGGAAAAACCAAACCCTAAGTAGAGAAAATAGTGAGAAATCCCCAAATCTCCACTATAAACAAGCTAAATTCAAAAACAAAGCATAATCGAATCTTTCTGGGAGTGTGAACAACCTCCTATGAAATTTCAGTTCATTTGGACATTTCCTGGACTTATTTTGACTTCCTAGTTTTGTCGCCGAAGATATCCTAGGCGAGCCTAAGAGGTCGTCGAACCCCTTTCGGCGAGCCTAAGAGGTCGCCAAACCAAACTTGTGAATAAACTGAGTTGACTTCTCTTTTGGCGAGACTCATTTGGACCAAACCCCGAAGTGCCAAACTATTTGGCACACTTTCGCACTTTTTGGCCGGCCGAAGGGTCGCTGAGCACACCACTGAGCAGTTCCCTTGGTCCAATTTGAGTGATTCAAATGGGAGCACGTGTATCTTGACTAACCACATGTGTTTGGCCTATTTTCGGGACAAATAGACTTATCATTCAAAAGTTGACCCCTTAACCCGAAAATTGGATTTTCTAGACTTGGCTGAGCAATAGAAGATTTTGGGGTAACAAGTGTGTGGTCCCAAAACACTCCTATTAGCTCTACACCACCATACTACATGTGTTTGGATGCAAATGGTAGTTGTGATAAAGTAATTACCTTCATTCATGACGAAAATGCATTATTGAGGTGTTTCTTGCATAATTCCTTTGAGAATGTGATTGGCTTAGGCATTCTGGTGCCTCTTAGACATGTTTATGATGAACGGATAATGTTTTAAAGATCTAATATGTTGATGTGGAGTTGGTGTCTGTGTGCCCAACTGGCCTTACCTCATTTTCCTATGATAATATAACTTCCCAGTTCTCCGTATAGTAACATAAATATAGATTTACTAGTTGCTTGTGCACTTTGAGTTACTTGGTACAGTAGATTATGGGACTGTACCCATATGTTTGATGATTTGAATATATGTCTATGAAACATTGTATGATGCTTTAATAAATGGATTTGAATACGGATGTTGCATATGGACCTTCCGGCTGTGATATCCTAGTCTAATACCCCACATGATACCCTTGGGGTTAGACTAACACATGAGATATTTGACTTGATAGCCATTGTAGTCCTATGAGAGAATCCTGTGATTGTAGCCAAGCTAAGAGTGAACCCACATAGGGTGGCCTCTACAGTCTTGAGGGATAATGGTTACCCAAGGATCCACACGGTGTAAGCTTAGAAGATGGTACTCTATCCCAAGGATTCGACCGTTGGTGTAAGCTTGGGAGACAGTGAGATCATGTTATATTTTCTGTTGGATTATGAATATGTAAGATTCCCTCAAGGAATTAACATGTGGATGTGAGCTTTGGTCACGGGCCCGTGATAAAAAATTAGTGGGGGATTGTGCCTCCTAGGTTGAAAGCCCTTAAAACTATGATATACACATAGAATAATCCTATCCCTTAGTCCGTTCATACGGAGGATGATTTCAGGTTGCTAGAACATCCTGTGGCACATTTAAGTTACTAGGATACCCCGAATAGAGATTGGGATCACGTGGAAACTTAAGAAATTTCACCATCCATACATCGTTTGCATTTCACTTGCATTTGCTTATCTTTGTTGATATTAGTGCGAGAGCCTGGTGTATGAAACACTTGGCCTAATTTTTATGTAAATCTAAGCATATAGTTGTACAGTTATTGACTGCTGAGATATACTCTGTGAGAGTGAGAGAGAACTTCAGATTGTGTGAATTTGTAGTTATACTATCACACTGTTCACCACTGGCACATATACTGCTTTTTACACATTGTACACTTATTGCACTTTTCTTATAATGTTGGAATATGAGTGAATACACTTGATTGAAGGTTTACTCATTCTGGCTTCCAGCTTATGTGTGTTGTTTATATTTCAGGTTTAGGAGGTTAAATGCAAAGAGAGAGACTGGAATAAGTAGCGCACTCTGGTAGAATCATTGAAATAGTCTAGGTGTAGACTATTATTTTCTTTGTTTTGGTTTATTTCAGCTTCGGTTGTATTAGTTATTTACATCGTACTATAACTGATAAATAACCTTCACTTATCTTTTGACCATTGTTATCCACACTCGTAGAAATACGGGGCGACGGTTGTGAATAAATCAAAAAATCTCAGAAATTGGAAAATTTCTGGTTTGGTTGGTGACGGGCGGGCTCCTGGCTCACCGAACGGGTCGTTGAACCCATTCTAGGCCATAGGTGGACTGTTCAGCTCGTCGAACTGGTAGCCAAGCATGAACACCCCACCGAAGCTGGTATTCAGTGCGCCGAGATTGGCTTCGGTGTGCCGAAGAGGGTGCCGAATGGGTCGCCAAGACTGAACCCCCTGGTTTTGTCGCCGAAACTCACTTCGGTCCGCAAAACTGGTCACCGAGGCAGGCTTCGGTGCGCCGTATTGGTCGCCGAAGACCTCGTTGAACCTATTAATTTGCTTTATGATCTGATGCTTGTTAGCTGATACACATAACGTGATTTGTGATTGGAATTGATGAAATATACATTCATGTATGATGTTATATTGAATTCAGATGTAATTATTTGTATACATGCCCCTTTATGGAACCGTCTCCATGTATGAATGAAATATGAGGTTACTTGTGGTTAAGTATGATTGTTTAATACACTTATTTCTCATTGAACCCTTGTTCGTGTGTCATGAATACAACTATTAAATTTTGGATCATATGTAGTTGTAACGGATGGTTGATAGGAGAATTGGTTGATAATGAACATTATATACTAACTGTGATCATTTACTTAATGTTTATATGATTGTCCTCTTTATGGACCCACTATTCATGTTACTTAGATGTAATTCATATTCCTTGTGACATTGATGATCTACAAGCATGTTAGTTGTATTACACCTTGTTCACAATGATTGTATGTTTAGTTAATGTGCACCCACTCACATGCACAGCATTGGCTCTTGACCATGGATTTGGTCTATGAGTAATACCCTATATTCGAGTCCTTATTTCTGGGACTCCAGATTATTACATGAGAATATTACGATCAGGAAATCATAATAAGTGAGGAGACTTAGATTTATGTGGATTAAGGGACTGGTCATCCCAATAGACCAATTGTTTGTTATCTCCCATGTTGTGGGATACGTTCTACGTGATGATCCCAAGAGACACGAGGAAAGATGACAGGTGAGGGCTCTTCATATTGATAAGACCCAATATCTGAATCTTTTGTGTGAGCTCTGATAGTTGATTAGTAGTGTGTGGTTCTCTGATGATGTTCTCAGCGATGCCTTGGGATTCGTCCCCATGATAAAAAATAAGGTGAGGCGCTTATGTCCTCTAGGTTGAAACCCCTAGAAACTATGTTGCGCACATAAAATAATATGCTATTTCTGCCATTTATTGGGAGATGGAATCTATGTAAGCATCCTTAGGTAGCAAGATTGAGATCATATAAGAAAACAACATGTACGATTACTAATCAAAAAGGATCTTATCTTTGGGGGATGGTCCATTAAGACATCTTGCCAAAGATGGATCGGTCTTTGTGGAATCCACACAGACTCTATGTATATTAGAATGTTTGTTTAGATCACATTTTGTGATTTTTTTAAAATAGGTACAGAACATGCATAATAATTAATTGACCATATGCATCGCATCTTAATGATTTCCTTACTGTATAGACTGAAAGTATTGACAATTGCCTGGTTTCTAGGATAGTCTTATATATTCCTGAAGTCATTTACTTACTGGCTAGTGTAGCTCATGCTTTTTAAGCAACAACATTTCAGGTCTTTTAGATGAAGATCGAGATGGAGTGCGGAGGAAGAAGAAGAAGATATTCGTTGTGGCTTGAAGTAATGGAATAGATTAGTGATTTCCTTATTTAGATTTTCAGTTGTATAAAAGTTTTTATCGAGATTTTAACTGAATGTTGGACTTGTATTTTATCGATTTTCTTTCCGTTGATTATTACTTGGATTGAATTTGCATTTTCACCTTATTATTATCCATTGATGTGATTTTCCCAGATATATCTTGCTACTTTGATATTTAATCTTCTATAGACGTTAGTTATCTCTAGGATTTTATTTAAGGTTTTCACCTCATCTTATAATAGGAGTTGATTTGAAAACAATAGGCTTATGTTAATTTCCGTTGCTTGTTTGAAGAATGATTGTAATGGACATTATTTTAGGAAACTTGATATTTCATAACTTATACCTTATATAATATCCGTTTTATTTATCTTCTTGGCTAGATATTGCTTATCCACTCCCAAGCTTTGTTTGGGGTGAGTGTTGGGAATTCAAATTTGGGATCTCCACTGAGGTTTCCGGTTTGGGTCGTGAAAGTAATAGAATTGTAACATTCTTATTTGAGTTTCCAGTTTTATAAATGTTTTATCGAGACTTCAACTTAATATGGACTAGTATTTCATTGACTCTTTCTGCAGTTCATTCCTTGAATTTGAATGTACTTCTTTACCATACTATTATCCCTTAATTTGTTTTCCTGTTATATCTTGCTACTTTGATATGGATCTCATATACACGTTAGTCTTCTTTAGGATTTTCGATTCAGTGTTTTTACCTGATCTTATAATAGGAGTTGATTGAAAACGCTAGACTCGTACAAATTTCCGCTGCTTATCTAAAGATTGATTGTAATGGATATTATTTTAATAACTTTAATAATTCATAACTTATACCTTATATAATATCCGTTTTATTTAGCTTCTTGTCTAGATATTGCAATTCCACTCCCAAGCCTTGTTTAGGGTGAGAGTTGCGAATTAAAATTTGGGATCTCCAATGAGGTTTCAGGTTTGCTTTGTGACAAAAGTGGTATCAGAGCCTTAGTCTTCCATTTTCAATTAATTCCATAAGTTTTTTAGATGATGATGTTTTAAAAGTTTTCAAGGTGCTAATAATTTTTAAGTTTTTGTGTGCTGAATGTTGCAGCCCGAGGAGAACGACATATACAATCCGTAACTTGCCAGCATATGTCAAGGCTTGGGTGATATGGCCACTTTGATGCAACAACAGCAGGCTCAACTCCACAACGGTGTGCAGAGTAATATCACCAGTATTGAGAACATTAAGAAGTTAGGACCGACTGTCTTCAAGGGAACAATAGATCCTATTGCATCCCAAGCTTTGATTCACTCGATAGAGCACATATTTGAAGTCATGGAAGTAGAAGATCCAGATAAGGTTCATTTTGCATCCTTCATGCTTGAAGGAGAGGCTTGAAGGTGGTGGAAGTTTGTACTAGAGATCAACCCCGTCAGCTCATGGATGGAATTCAAGGAAGTCTTCTACCTTGAGCATTTTCCCAAGACAATCAGAAGAGAGAAGGAACTTGAGTTCATGAAGCTCGAGCAAGGGAACATGTCAGTAATTGTAACAACCACAAAAATTAAAAAATTTAAACTAAGGATAAAAAAGTAATTTAATAAAGCCTAATTAAGCCTAACATAAATAATTAACACTCAAGATACATAATTGCACTAAATCATATAATAAGCCTAACTAATAAATTATAATTAACAAAGAAATAAGGTTAGGAAAGTAATTTGAACCCTTAAGTTAAATTGAACATGTAAGCTTATTTGAACTTATAGATGTCCTCTATGAACACCACCATGAACTTATTCAGATATGGTCTGAATACTCATTGCATTACGTCCATAAAACTTGCAAGTACATTCGTTAGTCCAAATGGCATGACCGCAAATTCAAAGTGTCCATATCTCGTTCGGAAGGCTGTTTTTGGAATGTCACTCACCTTGATCTGTGGTTGATGGTAACCAGATTTGAGATCTATCTATGAGAAGTAACGGGCTCCTTTAAGTTGGTCGAATAGCACCTCTATCTTTGGCAAAGGATACTTGTTCTTCACCATCACTTGGTTCAGCTTCTGTTAATCAATGCATAGCCGTAAGGATCCATCTTTCTTTTGCACGAACAGAATCTGTGCTCCCTATGGTGATGAGCTTGGTCAAATGAATTGCAAGGCAAGCAATTCATCTAGTTGTTTTCTCAGCTCATTCAACTTGGTAGATGCCACACGGTATGTAGGTAGTGCAATAGGGTTTGCTCCAGCCACAAGAACAATATACTAAACTCTACCTTTCTCTTGGGTGGCAATCCGGGTATGTCTTGGAATACACTTCCAAAATGGCATACTATCAGTATTTGCTCCCAATCTCCCCTCTCATCTAAACCCCATAAGTCTAAGTATGCTTGATGATTTATATTTTCAGATTTTGACCCTCTAATCTTAACAACTATACCCATCGGTGTTACAAAAGATACTATTTGGTTATGGCAGTCTATTTGCACATGATATGCAACTAGCCAATCCATACCCAAAATCACATCAAACTCCATCATGTTGAGCATAATCAGGTCTATGGGTATTATAGACTCACTTACCATAACTACGCAAGACTTACATACTTTCCATAGGTATGCTAAATCTCCGATGGGGTTTGCTATGACTAAACTCCTTTCTAGGTCCTTCATAGGTAAACTTAGACAGCTTACTAATGAATTCTCTATGAAAGAGTGCGATGCTCCCGTATCGAATAAACATTTGGCTGAGGTGTGAGAAATATGAACTATACCTTCCATGACTTCTCCTTGTTGTTGTTCTAAGGCATAGACCTTAGCTTGTTGAGGTGGCTACTGAGGAACTCCAGCATTGGTTCCTTTAGGTGGTTGTGCTTCCGCTTGAGGTTGTGTTGCTGGTTTAGGTGGATAGTGTGGCTTCGGGATCAGTTGCTGCTACTGGAAAGTGCTAGCTTGAGGGTTCTTAAGGAGTTGATAGTCCCTTATGTAATGTCCCATCCTTCCGTAGTTGAAGCAACGGATGCTAGGGAATCCTTGACTGCTGGTAGGACCTTGAGTCCTTAGTCATTTCTGCTATTCAGATGTGGCACTTTTGGAAATTCCAGCTCTTGCATTGCTCTGCCCCAATTTCTAATCTTGTTTCTTCTGGTACTCTTACATATCTTTCTCCACCTTCCGTGCATAGTCCTCAATCTTGTGGCACTCTGTGAACTCCCGTACAATCAGCTTACTTTTGATGCTAGGCCTTAGTCCACTCTCAAATCTGAAGGCTTTCTTCTCCTCATCATCAACAGCATAATTGGCGAATTGTGACAGCTCCGTGAATTTTGCAGCGTATTCTGGTATTGTCATACTTCCTTGCTCTAGCTTCATGAACTCCAATTCTTTCTCCTTCCTAATAGTTTTAGGAAAATACTTTAGATAGAATTGTACCTAAAATTGTTCCCATGTCCAGATTCTCATGATCGCCATTGTTGCTTTCCACCATCTCCTTGCCTCTCCTTCAAGCATAAAGGCTGTGAAATAGATCTTCTCATAGTCGTTCACCTCCATTACGTCGAAGATATGCTCCAAAGAGTCAATCCATGCTTGTGCCTCCATT
>JAUPMG010080970.1:0-12854 GCA_031762675.1 Pachysandra terminalis | reverse complement strand
CATCACAGGGAGTGATACCTCAGGTATATCATCATTGAAAGATTTCCTACAGAGTCAGTTCCAGACCAAGGATTTGGATCCTTTGAGATATTTTCTGGGTGTTGAAGTTGCCAAAAGTCGGCATGGGATTTCTTTCACAGAGGAAGTATGCATTAGACTTGTTGCTTGATACAGGGATGAATGATGCCAGACCATCGGATGTTCCAATGGTTCCTGGAATGAAGTTGTCACCAGACGAAGGAGAGTTGCTTGATGATCCTGAGAGATATAGACACCTAGTTGGGAAGCTGAATTATCTTGTTGTTACCCGTCCAGATACTGCATTCTCTGTTAGTGTGACAAATCAGTTCATGGCAGCCCTGCGAGTTCCTCATCGGGATGCACTTTTGCATATTCTACGGTACATTAAGGGCACTCCAAGTCGCGGTTTATTGTATGGCAACCATGGTCATATAAACATTGAGGGGTTTTCAGATGCAGATTGGGCAGGATCTCCTAGTGATCGGAAGTCTACTACTAGGTACTGTATATTTGTATGGGGAATCTAATATCCTGAAAGAGTAAGAAACAACCAGTGATAGCCCGATCGAGTGCAGAGTCTGAGTATCGAGCTATGGCCTATGCTACGAGCGAGATGATCTATTTGAAACATCTTCTTAGTGAGCTTAGATATCCTCCTTCTAGTCCGTTGAAGTTATGGTGTGATAACCAAGCTGCTAATCATATTGCATCTAATCCGTTTTTTCACGAGAGGACGAAGCACATTAAGGTTGATTGTCATTTTGTACGAGAGAAACTGCAAGGTGGAGAAATCTCATTACAGCATGTGAGAACCACGGAGCAATTGGCGGATGTGCTTACCAAGTCATTAACTGGGAATAGAATTGGGTAAATTTGTAACAAGCTGGGCATGAATAATATATATGCTCCAACTTGAGGAGTGTTAGTGTGGGCGAGTGGGCCGTGAGGCCCACACAACCCATTTTTCTCTTTTCCTCTTTTTCCTTTCTTCCTTTATTTGTGTATGTACTATTTTAGCCCTAGTTCTAGTTAATATATAAACTCTCTCTGTAATTGAGGAGAGTAAGTTTTGTTGCCACAACACTGATGATACGGTTATATTTTTTGAAGCAGTAGAGGAGCAGGCTTATTGGGTTAAATCAATTTTGAGGTGTTTTGAGATGGTTTCAGGTCTGAAAATTAATCTGGAAAAATCCACCATTGCAGGGATTCATTTGGAGCATGGTAGATTGGAGCAGTTTGCAAAGATCTTGGGGTGTGGAGTGGTGGAGTTACCCATTAGATACTTAGGAATGCCTTTAGGGGATTCTACTAGGTCTTGGTCATTTTGGTCACCCATTATTCGAAAAATTGGAAAAGAGACTGCTTCTTGGAAAAGGAATTATTTGTCTCTGGGTGGTCGTGTTACTTTAATCCAATCTACCTTGGCTAATCTGTCCATTTACTTCCTTTCCTTATATCAGGCTCCGGTGAAAATTATCAAGGCAATGAACAAAATACAGAGAAATTTTTGTGGGAGGGAGGTGACCAAAAGAAGGATCATTTGGTTAAATGGAAGGTAGTGTGTAGGAACAAAGCTGGTGGTGACCTGAACTTGGGAAATATTCGGTTGCAGAATTTAGCATTACTCGCCAAATGGTTGTGGCATTTTAGCAGAGACACTAATACCCTTTGGTACAAGGTTATTGTTAGCAAATATCGGATAGGTGCTAATGAAGGGGAAATCTGTCAATCAGCAAGAATTTTAAGCCACAACTCTTGAAAGGCTATATCTGCTCTTGCCTCATCTTTCTATCCTTTATTGTGTTTTGGGGTGGGAAGTGGCTCTCTTGTTAGGTTCTGGCATAATTTGTGGTGGGGTGACTATTTTTAGAGTTCGGTTTTATAAACTGTTTTTGGTGGTCCGTAATAGGGTTTATGTAGTCTCTGACATTCTTTCATGGTCATCCTCGGGTTTGACTTGGAATCTCGAGTTCAGAAGAGACCTTAGATCAGTTGAGTTGGGGGACTTGTGTCACGACCCGGGACATATGGACTTATTTTGCCAATTCCCGATTACTATCGTGTGTAACCACACAGTTCATGGTTAATTAAAAACCAATCATGTCTGTAATAGTTTTATCAGAGTAATCTATAGTAGAAGCAACTAAAACAAAGTATACATTAACTTAAAACTTAATGTACACATATACCTAGAGGGTATAGCAAAAGAGTTGTTACATACACTATACAATCTTTCTCTACAACTCCCTCTCTCTCAGAGTAAACAAATGTGATCTTCCTCTCTGCTCTCTAAGATCCCCGACTCTAGCTGGCTTTCTAGCTACCCATCATCTCCTACTACCTTTCCTTCCGTGTCAGACTCTGAAAAGTTTTAGAAAACATTTTAATGAGAATAAATTCCCAGTAAGTAATAATCAGTGAAAACAAAACTATACAAGAAATCATGCTCTTCAAAACAAGAATTACAAATCACAATTTTAAAAGCAACGGAAATAAACAATATGCAGTATGAAGCATTCCAATAATCAAGCATGACATTTTAACTGAAAAATAAATAAAATAATCGGAACACACATATAGATGTTCAGGTTGGCACAGACACCTTGGTGCCTTCCCATAGTAATCGGCACCAGGGCACAACTTACCGGCGCAAGGCTCACGGTAAATTCAACTTACTATAAGAAATTAAATATACAGAAGTCACTCAAATGTCATGACTAAGCCATGGGTTATGACCATCAGTAGAGACTGAACAGAATCCACATTAATCAGATGGGATAAATCAGTCACTTGCAAGGACTCCAGAACATCGCTCATCAACCGACATCCAAAAGAAACATCATAAACTCATCATACATTTCACAGATACATAGCATGGATGTAGTAGCCACACATTGACCTACACCCACATATCGGCACAAAGCCGCGGGCATATGACCCCACATAGCACACATCTCATACATATGCAAATCATGCACATAAATCCAAATAAAGATGCCTTTCATATTTAAAACATGTGTCTATGATTATATCATGTTTTAACACTTATATATAGTGTAATATTGTACTGAGACCGTCAAACGAGAAAACATAGTGTTGTAAAAATGCCGTCGATAGCTTCAATCAGCTAAAGGGCTCCTTTGTTTAACCAAAGGTGTCAGAAACTCAGAAATATAATTTTTATAGTAAATTTCAAATCTGAACTTCAAAAACATCATAGTTATGAGGGAAAACATCAAATCTGAACTGCAAACCAGAATTATAGTTTTTAGGGAAAATATCAAATCTGAACTACAAACCAAAATTTAAAGTTTTGGGGGGAATCATCAAATCTGAACTGCAAACCAGAATTATAGTATTTAAGGAAAACATCAAATCTGAACCGAAACCAGAATTATAGTTTTTAGGGAAATCATCAAATCTGAACTGCAAACCAGAATTATAGTTTTGTACAGCAACTTCAAACCTGAACTTAAAAATAGAACATATAATTGCAACTAATCTAAGCATAAAAATATATTCTAAACCCTATTAATTTTATTCTTTCAATTCCAAAACTACATACTTAGTATTATTACTTACAGATGTAGGCTAAAACCCTAGCTTAGGTTTCTTCTTCTTGCTGTTCTGCAGTTTCTCTCCTCTCTAAGCAGTTTCTATCACTATTAGAATTAATCTAACTTAAGTATTTTTTATACCTATTCACTTAATAATTTAATTAGTCTTATTAATCTTTCCTAATTGGATAGTTAGGTGCACTTTACTTATTTATTTAACCTAGATTAGATTAATTAATTGGAGTTAGTATCTAATTAACCTTCATTAACACATGTCCCCATTCTATCACCTTCAATGCCACATATCATCATTTAGGTCTTGTACCTTTTGACTCACATTAGATGGCATTTCTGAAATCTTCATATTACAAGTTTAACCTTCTTTTATCACTTAGTTACAAGAATGTCATTTCATTTATTTCCCTTTATATCCTTCAGTTACCATATAGCTTACCTCTAGGCTCGTAATGTATACTCACCAATCACATGTGCTCTTCATCATGCTTGGTACGTAATTAGACTTAAGAATTACATGATAACAAACATGAAGTTTAATTATTTAATTACTAATCACATATATGCATTTACATGCATACTTATATATAAATATAGGTACATCCATCATCTATATTACCATCAGTGATATTGGTTAGTATATATTCATTAAGCAAGTATTATATTACACATGTAATTTTTAAGTTAATTATAATTAGCATTTAATTAAATTTCAATTCATAAAACCCATCCATCACCCAACCTGGCTCGCCAACATTGTGCCATTTAAAAAGAGGAATGGCCAGATTTGGTCTTGCGTGGGCTTTTGTGATCTGAATAAAGCCTGTCTAAAGGACGAGTTCTCATTGCCAGACATGGACTTGCTGATGGATTCTACCACCAAAATGACATGTTCTCTTTTATGAATGGCTTCAGTGAATACAACCAGATTAAGATGGCACCGAGGGATACGGAAAAGACAGCATTTCAAACACCACTTGGCAACTTCAACTATACAGTTATGCCATTCGGGTTGAAGAATGCCAGTGCAACGTATCAGAAGCCTATGACAACAATCTTCCACGATATGATGCACAAGGAGGTGGAAAACTGTGAACGATTTAGTTGTCAAGACAATGAAGAAAGATGATCACTTGTCGGATCTCAGAGAGGTCTTTGGAGATGTCGACAATTTCGATTAAAGATGAACCTACTAAAGTGCGCATTCGGCATATCATCTGGCAAGTCTTTGGGTTTTGTCATAAATCGTTATGGCATAAATGATAAACCTAGATCCGACGAAAGTTGAAGGAGTACAATATGGTAGTGCTACCAAATGTGAAAGAGCTGAAGCAATTTTTGGGTAAAGTTTTGTACATCAGACGACTCTTGCTAAGTGTGGCACACCCAAGGTTTTAAATTTCGATTTCACTAGATATTTCGCCAAGGGGGGCATGGCGAAATTTCGCCTATATTTCGCTATATTTCACCCATATTTCGCCGATATTTCGACGAAATGGGGAAATACCACCATTTCCCCCTCGGGGAAATGGCGACATTTCGGTGGCATGCCGCCGAAATTTAAAACCATGGGCACACCACACATTGCCTTTGGCAGTACTCCTAACGAAAAATACTCCATATGTGTGAACAGAGCAATGCGAGAAGGCTTTTCAGCAGATACAAAAGAAGGTAGTCTCGTAACACACTATAATGGCGCCAATCCTTGGCCGACCGTTGCCTCTCTACATCGCCTCAACGGATTCAGTGGTTGGTGCCCTTTTGGCTTAAGATGAAAACAACAATCATGAACGATATGTCTACCATGTGAGTAGGGCCCTATATGGAGCCGAGTTACAATATCCCAAGGTCAAAAGGTAATGTTTGGCACTGATCTATGCGATTTAGAAGCTACACCACTACCTGTTAGCTCATTCAGTGGAACTCATTACAAGGTCAAATCCTGTCAAATATTTGGTTTCACGACCAAATCTATCTGGCAAGGCAGGCTAGGCAGCTAAATCGTTATTGCAGCTCTCTGAAATCGACATAACCTGTGTCAATCCCCAGGCAATTAAGGGCCAAGTTGTGGCCGACTTACTAGCCAATTTTACTGGGGGTGAAGGACAAGGTCTGGAAAGAAGTCTTGAGGAAGAAGAACAAGACTGGCCGAATGCAAACTTTGCGGCCTTTGATGAATGTTTTTCGACTGCTCGTCTGTTGCCAAAGAAAGCGGTGTTGGCATAGTCTTCACTGTGCCAAACGGTATCATTACTTCCTTGTCAAACTAGACTTCTCATGTTCTAACAACAGAATGGAATATGAGTCTTTACTAATAGGACTCAGCGTTGCCAGAGCACAAGAATAAGGCGACTCAAGGTCAGAGGTGATTCAAACTTAGTGATCAATCAAATGAAAGGCAAGTTTGCATTGAAAGAAGTTGATTTGGCACCATATCGTACAACAGCACAGTGCTTGGTCGACAGGTTCGATGAAGTCATCTTTATCCACACTGCTAGAACCGGTAATCGTCATGCCGATGCACTGACAACATTAACCACAAAGCTTGTTGTGCCAAGAAAATCTATCAAATGTTCGAGTGGTCCAATGGACTGTCCCGACCACTTGGACTAAAAATACAAGAAGAAACTCAATATCCTGCCGATGGCATGGATCGGTGAAACCCACTTTGCCAAGCACTCCTAGAAGGTCCAAGAGAAGGAGCCAAGATAAGTGAACTCCAACACTTCCTAGACAACAATATTTAGCTATATTATCGAGGTCCGGACAGCGTCTTACTCCGTTGTCTAGGACCGACTGAAGTAAAAAGGTTACAAGAAGTTCACGGTAAGTATTGTGGGACCATTGCCGGAATACCTTTGTATCGGCGCATGCAAAGGATGGGTTGCTATTCGCTAGAGATGAGCCGAGATGATGCCGAGTATGAATCGCCATGCATCACTGCAGCGCGCATTCGGATTCAAAGGAATGTGCCTTTCTTGATTTCCTTATCGACTGGGAGAATCCTTACTTGGCTTATCTACTGCATGATACCCTTCCAACCAATAAGTTAGAAGCAGCAAGACTCAAGAAGAAGGCGAGGTTTTTTGTCAAGGACAGGAAATTGTTCCATCGGGCTTATGATGGAAGCCCATTGAGATGTGTGCCATTTGGCGAAACAAAAGAACTTCTACAACAAACTCACGAAGGAGAATGTGAAAGCCATCAAGGAACGAAGAGCCTACACCAACACTTACTTTCTTTACGCTATTATTGTCCTACGATGATAGCTGACTCTTCCACATATGTTAAAAGGTGCCACCAATGTCAACTTCATGGCAACTTGAGACACACTTACTGCCAGAGCTTGAAAAGTATAGTCATACCATGGTCGTTCCACACATGGAGGCTAGATCTGATTGGTCCGATCAAACCAACCGTCGGATGACACATATGGATCATCACGACGACGGAATACTTTACGAAGTGGGTAGAAGCCAAGGTTTTAAATTTCGATTTCGCCAGACATTTCGCCAAGAGGGGCCAAGCCAAATTTCGCCATATTTCGCCCCAAAGTCACCAAAATTGGGAAATATCGCCATGTCGCCAAATTAGAAAATGGCGACATTTCGCCGGCATGCCAGAGTAATTAAAACCATGGTAGAAGCCATTTCATTGAAGAAAGCAACTAGTGCCACCGTGGCATAATTCATTAAGGAGGATATTATCTGTCATTTTGGCATACCTCAACATATTATCTTAGACAATGGGACACCATTCGTCAACAGGTATGCTAAGTCACTTCTTGACTCTTATCGGATCAAGCACATGCGTTCTACACCCTACTATCCACAAGGAAATTGACAAGTTGAGGCCACGAACAAGACAATAATCAGGATACTCAGCAAAACAGTACATGACAACCACAAGACGTGGCATGAAAAGCTTTCTTTGGCTTCATAGATATCGGACGATAACACATTCAGCAATGGGGACTATCCCTTTTCTCTTTGGTCTACAGCACTACAGCAGTACTGCCCGTTGATATCCAAATAGAATTGGCACGAGTAGTGGTATTGGCCGAACTTGATGGCATGAGCGATGAGTATAAAGAAATGAGGTTCGCCGAACTGGAAGTATTGGACAAAGGAAGGCAAGATGCAGAGAGATGGAGTATTGGTTATCACCGTCGTGCAACAACTGCCTATCACAAGATGGTTCGGCCAAAGATCCTTGATGAAGGTCAGTTAGTCCTACGAGCTTCTATTCATATTCGAAAGGGGGTTACCAGCGCCAAAGTTTCAACCAAACTGGGAATGCCCATTCATCATAAAAAGGAGGCATCTAGCTATTATTACTTATCTGAGATTGATGGCAAAATTTTGCATGGTCCGATTAATGTAAAATGGTTAGCTAAATGATCATATAAAAGTTTTCCATTGAAGTCAATAAAAATGTATTGGATTTTATTCAAAAGTATGGAAATGGGTCCATACAGCAAAACAAGAATGAATCAAGCTATCTTAGATGGAAAGCGAAAAGAAGAAGAATCGCGTCAACGAAGCTCCCCAAGAGAAGCTAAAGTCTTCTCCTGCGGCCCTGCCAGAATACTAATTCCCTCATTTATGTCTTCATCTGATCACGCCAAGCCATAACCTCCACTACTTGGCACTCAAGGACATAAAATTTCTCAGCTAACTCATCATAGATGCCCCAAACGTCAGCCAGCTCAAGCTTTAAGCCATGGACAATGTTGCTGGCATGAAAGGATCTACAATACAACATGAGAAGAAATGAGAAGCACTAGAAAGCAAAAGTATGCATAATACTACAAATCTTTGAGGTTTCTCTTGTAGAGAGATAATCGGATCAACCCATGATGCTGGATTTATCATGGCCTCGATGCAGGAGTCGCAGAGAAATTGGTGTTGGATTCACCATAAGCCATGTTAAAATGGTGATAATTCACCACAAAGTGTTTCAACGAAAGTAGTCATGGAGCACGTCAGAAACACTACATTGGCACAGGGTTGATCATGTGGTGTTGGAATCCCCGTCAAACAACCATTGGCACAAGTTTGGCCATGCGATGCTGGAATCACCGTCAAACATCCATTGGCATCGGGTTGGCCATGTAGTGCCAAAATCACCATCAAACAACCATTGGCACAAGTTTGGCCATACGGTGCTGGAATCACCGTCAAACAATCATTGGCACAGGATTGGCTATACGGTGCTGGTTTCACCATCAAACAATCAATGGCACAAGATTGGCCATATGATGTTGGATGCATCGTCAAATAATCATGCGAGATTTGTTACTTCATACAAGGGCAAAATTATCAAAATTTAAGCAGTAACTATGAGAAAAGATACCTGCTAAGAGATTATAGGTGCTCATCAAGCCAAGAGACATCGAAGCCAGCATCAGAAGCCTCAGATACGAACCGATACCACTGATCTAAGACATCATCTATCAAAGATGAAAAATAAGTGGTGCGCATCTCTCGGACAACTTGGCATATCTAGCCAGAACATGCTGCCACGAACAAAGAGGCCACTGAAAGGGCATCCGTCTGATATATCACCCTAGCGAGCAAAACTCTTGTCCATGATCGGCACAGCAGATGGAAGAACGGGATAGCCATGAGAGACTGTAAAGCGGCCAGCCGTCTTTTTTGCACACAACGTCCTTGCCATCCTCTGAGGCATGGGAGTTACTTTGGAGGCACAACTCTCAGCATCTCCTCTAGGGGGATGGGGGCCAAGATGACCAGGTAGAGGAGCCTTCGAAGGCTTTCCTTGGCAGGAGAATCTAAAGTACCCACCAGAACCGTGCATTAGATGGAGCTTCAAAAAGGTAGTAGCAACTACAAGAGTAAACACGGGAGGAAGATCAAGGGTACCGTCATGTGAACTAAGTAAATCCAGTCCAGTCGTAGCAACGACACAAGCAAGATCGGCAAGCAAGCCCTCAACTGGGGGCATGGCACAATCTGTAGTGGGCTTAACTCCACCCGTACTGAAATGCCTCCTCAAACGAGGATGAAAGAGCAAGTCTGACTCATCCACAGGTGAAGGAGATCACCTGAGTTGAGTGCCAAACTCCTCAAGAGCTGCAATCGCTCTAGCCAGATAAGAGCCACTCGACAAACCACCATCAAAAAAGAATGGTCCTGAAATCTGGGAAAGAGATAGTCCAGCAAATCCAGCCGTAAATCCACCTCCAACAAGATCACTATCCGGTGCTGCACTATCCACATGTGGTGTACCCCTGCTAGATGGAACATTGTCTGGCGCCACGTGATCCAGCTTTGGCATGTCATCACTGGCCAAAGTAGCATCTAATACAACCTCGTCTGCAGACTCCCCATCTGGCATAACCCCATCTAACTGAAGCCTGTCATTACCTACATCCATGGCGCCAACATCATCCACACCAGCTAAGTCGACATAGACGATATCCCCTACCTGGGACCCCGACTCTACAACGGTCTCATCTTGTGCATCATGTGTGTCTGG
The DNA here is from genome assembly GCA_031762675.1 of Pachysandra terminalis. NCBI lineage: Eukaryota > Viridiplantae > Streptophyta > Magnoliopsida > Buxales > Buxaceae > Pachysandra > Pachysandra terminalis. The sequence goes on along the minus strand of JAUPMG010080970.1, from coordinate 2,757 downwards.
CACAATGTAGTCATCCGTCGTTACCTTCATGGCAGCACATCATCATCACCTGCTCTGGCTAAAGTGTCTAGCGTAATCTGAATAGACTGCAAAGGTCAAGGCATGTTATAGCTCTACAAGGAAATGGATGATGAAGAAAGAAAGACACGTATACTTATTGGCATGGCATGTACAACATCATGAGCTGCCAAGCAAGTCTTTGGCTCGACGACAATAAAACCTGAAGAATGATAAGCGGGATAGGAAATCTCTCCTCTTGCTATAGCCCACTCAAAGCGGAGATGACGAACAACTGAAGTATAGTCTCTATCAGAGCCATCCTCTCCATCACTAAGCTTAATCACTGGCTTCATACCCGAAAAGGATGCTAGAATCTTGCCCTTGTGAGAAGCCCAAGGCTTGGGCAGTACTAACTTTAGGCGTTTGGACGAAACTATGAAGGGTCATTGTCCTCCTGAGGAGTACGTTTTTTATGGCTTGACCCCTTTCTCTTCTTCCTGCTAGAATCAATAGGCACAATAACTGGCGTGACAACATCTTACTAGACGGGAGGACTTCTTAAGAAAGCCTGTATCGAGACAAAAATCGTTGAAGCCTCATGAGAGCCGAAGGACCAATGATGCCATGACAATTGCAATTAACTCGTGGCATCTTGTCCTGATCACAATAGAAGTGACTATCTGACCCAGAAGTATACACCATGGCTGCCTCATGAGCCGTCAGGTCGTAACATTTCTTCAACCGTAGTGGTATGAGCTGGTCAAGACCAAACTGCCGCGAAACGAGTCACACTTAATTATACTCATATAACTGCCATGACGGTGCATGGACAGTAGAGAACCCGGTGTGATGATAGCCAAGTATACCTGATCATCGGTAGAAAGCATAAGCCAATGCTTTGTTGACACATGACAATCATCCCAATGTAAGCAGGGAGACTTAGAAATACTAGGGGATGAAACTAGCTATATAGACGGAAAAAGAACTCAGAGGACAGATCAAGAACCGTCGACAAATGAATATCCCGGTGTGGCATAGCCTCTATCTACCACTAAGTCCATGGAAGTTTTCAGTGCTGCATGACTCTACGCCGAATTCCTCCCATCTCTACCAACTTTGGCCCCTCTACGAACGTCAAAGGATACTCTAGCGCAAAACGAGCATAGCTCGTCCATAGCCACGCGGCCCACTCCTAGAGGAAGAAAGTATGCACAAATGTCTTCATGACATTCCAACCGCAAGATGATACCAAAGCTGTATGAACAAGGTCAAGTTGCCAATATAAAGTGCCTCGGAAGATTGCCGCTAGAATTAACCTCCTACCTTGTGCCAACTACATCGCCAAAGGATAATGTCAAGTCAGAACCCGGCCGCCACAAGCAGCCTCTATGACAAAACGTGAAAGCCAGAAAGCCATGAAGGCATCAAGGTAGACTCTTATATCACAACCCTCGCCACGATAAACTTCACCCGCTTTACCTCCTGCCAAAAATAGCACCACCATTTGGCAAAGTTATGGCGGCAACTTTCCTCATGTATGGACGGCTCAAGTATCGGGCTCCGCACTGTCATTGGCATCTCTTCCGCCATAATATACTGTCAAGCCTTGGAAGCAATGTCAAGCTCCCAGATAAGATTAAAGCCAACAATCTGAAGGCCAAGAATCTCATGGACATTCTCTAAAGAGGGTGAGATCTCACCAACAGCCGTGATAAAAGTATGGTGAGTATAACTCCATAGGTACACCAGATGCTCTAAGCCAATGAAATCACAAGTGAAGCGAAGATGTATACTTAACTGCACACTCTCCAATATGCCGGCATTACATAGGGTCTCTCGGTCTTAGACGCCAGCAAGAACATCATCCACCCATTCGGCCGAATGTATGGTCAATGCAGAATGAGCTCAAAATCAATACGAGAAGAAGGAAAGTCGCCTCTCTCAAGCAAGAACCATGATACATCCTTCATTTAAGTGCTTGTACTGTCATCACTATTAGCAGGAACATGATGACGGCTCGAAGATTTTCCTACCTCGTTGGAGAGTACACACATGGCATCCCAAAGGCCATCATTAACAAGGCAATGGCTTGCATCAATGGGTAAGGTGTAACCACTCTCTGCTTCAAATGTCCGCTCCATAACAACAAGAAAGCAAGAAGAAAATGAGAAAAGACAAAAAAAAAAAAAAAAAAGTGCTGAAATCACCTACTTGAAGAAAGGAGAAGTACCTAGAAAATCCTAGAGAGCAAAAGAAAGCAGGACAGCAAAAGTTAATGATGCAAAGTGAAGTAAGGCCTTTTGATTTATAGGCTTGGAGAAAAAGGGGTCGCCAAAACCTCTTTGAAACAATATATTTCGTTTCCAAAAGAAAAATGGGAGAATAGGGGGTTGCCAAATCCTCTTTGAAAAAAAAATATATTGTTTCCAAAGAAAAAAAAAAGAGAAGAAAGAAAAAAGAAGGAAAGAAAAAAAAGAGGAACGAGTGAAGGAAGGAATAAGGAATGAGAGGGAAGAGGTGGGCCAAATGGGGACCGTCCCACCCCTTGGGACATCCCATTCTCTCTCTCCCTTTCTTTATTTGTTGCTAGATAGAAAAATGAGACAGAAAAGAAGAAAAAAAAAAAGAAGAAAAAATGAGATGGATAGAAAATCAAGGAAAGATTGAAGAGAAAAGAGAATAAAAGAAAAAGGAATAAAATCAAAAAAAAAAAAAAAAATATATATATATATATATATATATATATAAATATATATA
>JAUPMG010080949.1:0-12855 GCA_031762675.1 Pachysandra terminalis | reverse complement strand
TGACCATAAATACTGGTCTAACCAGCAGTTGCCATATATTTATTTGGAGGTTTCTTCAACAATCGTGTTATATGTTTTCTTCAACGAGTTGAGGTGCCTTGCTCTTCAGTTCTTTAAGCAATGGAGACTTGGAACAATATTTCAGCATTCAAGATAAACATTCACAGATCTTCACTATATGTTGCTCCCTAATATTTGGGATCTTCGGATTCAACTGGATATGCAAGAGGAACCATATCCATGTCCGTCTAATCATCTCTCTCTCTCTCTTTTTTCCCATCTAATCATCTCTCAAAGGCCACTAAAACGGCATATCTGATACAAAATATAGGATGCAAGCCAAAACATATTATGTATTTACAAGGGAAATAATTCATAATAAACAGTCATGGAGGAAAGTAAATATGATAAGATGACCTTACAGGGGAAATATTCATAATGCACACTAGCTTTTTTTCAAGAATGTTGGGAGACAGTGAAAGATGAGCTTATTGGTGTGGTGCAAGAGTTTTATGAGACCGGGGTGATCAATAAGGTCACGAATGCAACATTTATTGTACTTATCCCAAAAGAGGTTGGAGCTATGGAGCTTAAGGATTTTAGGCCTATCAGTTTGACTACCAGTGTGTGTAAGATCATTGCAAAGATTTTGGCATCTAGAATTAATGGTGTTGTCGAGGATTTGGAGTCTTTGTATCAGAGTGTTTTTATCGTTGGTAGGCAGATTTTGGATAGCGCCCTTGTAGCCAATGAAGTGGTTGAAGAATAGAAAAGAATGGGCAAAGAGGGGTTGGTTTTGAAATTGGACTTGGAGAAGGCATACGACCGGGTGGAGTGGCATTTTCTCGACAAAGTGCTAGAATGGAAAGGATTTGGAGTTAGATGGAGGAAACAGATTTCCGGGTGTGTTCGTTATGTGGTATTCTCCTTGTGGAATGGTGGGGTGCATGGTCAGGTCGCCCCGACTCGGGGGTTAAGACAGGGGGATTCGCTCTCAGCTTTTCTATTGACTTTGGTAGCCGGTGTTTTGAGTTGTTTTCTGGCTAAGGGTGAGGATCTAGGGTTTATTTCGGGTTTTGAGGTAGGTAGGGACTAGGGACAGAGTGAGCATTTCTCATTTGCAGTTTGCTAACGATACTTTATTGTTTTTACATGCAGAGGAATACCAACCATACTAGATTAAGTCAATTATCAGATGCTTTGAAATGGTTTCAAGCTTAAAGGTGAATTTGGAGAAAAGTAGTTTGGTGGATTTGAATGTCCTTAGAAAGGGTAGAGATTTTTGCATCAATACTCAAGTGTAAGGCTCAAGAGTGGCCATTGGTGTATCTTGGGTTGCCACTTGGAGGTAATCCCAAGTCTCTTAGCTTTTGGGACCCAGTGATGGATAGGGTAGGCAAGAGGTTAGCGTAGTGGAAAAAAAGATATCTATCCTTAGGTGGGAGAATTACTTTGATTAGGGCATCCTTGGCCAATATACCTGTTTATTATTTTAACCAATAAATTCTGCGGACACTCCAACGGCTGGGATTGCAATCCTTTGGTCAGATGTTCAAGAGCTAGCATTTGAAGGAGGTGTCATTGATTTTCCCTTCTTTTTCGAGTTTTTTCCGATTTAGCATTGAGGATGGTAGTCAGGTTCGCTTCTAGTACGATCTTTGGTGTGGTGAGTTTTCTCTAGCAATTCGGTTTTCCCGCCTTTTTAGGGTAGTTACTATTCGGATCTCTTTGTCTCTGAGGTCTTATCTTGGTCAGATTCCGATCTAGTGTGGAATCTCGCCTTCCGGAGGGATTTACGCCCTCAAGAGTTAGCTGATCTTGGAGCTCTTTTTGTTGATTTGGGGGAGGTTTTTGTTGGGTTCGAGAGTAGTGACCGTAGGATTCGGAGCCCTAGTAGTAGTGGAGTCTTTTCAGTTAGCTCCTTCTCTGTTCTTCGGCCACAGTCTGTCCGTCCTTTTCCTCACCACCGTGTTTGGAGGCCTTTTATTCCTCCTAGAGTTAAGGCTTTCGTTTGGACTGCAATCCTTCACAAGATTAACACTTGCAATTTTCTTCAAAGAAGGCGGTCGTCCCGTCGCTTTCGCCCCATATGTGATGATGTGCAGAAAAGCAGGTGAATATATGGATCATCTTTTTATGCATTGTGCAATGACTAGTGTTATTTGATCCTTTTTCCTTCACAGGCTTGTGGTTTGGTGGGTGATGCCAGAGGAGGTCGTTGAGTATTTAGTTCAGTGAAGTTTCCCAGAGTTGGGAGCAAGAGGCAGATTGATGTACCAGGGAGTGTGGTATGCGATACTTTGGGTTCTTTGGGGAGAAAGGAACCTTAGAATGTTTGAGGATAAGCTGAGATAAACTAGCTCGATTATTGATGCCATTTTGCACGTGGTTTGCTCTTGGATGGTGATTTCCCTTGCTTTCAGAGGGATTTCTATGTCCGATATTGGTAGGATGGATTGACGTAGCCAGATTATCTCCTCATTCGGAGCAGGTTGTGACCAGGTGCCAGGCACCAGAGGATGGGATTGTAAAGTAAACTTTGACGGGTCCTCCTTTGGGAACCCGGAGAGCTCAGGCATTGGTGGACTATTCAGAGATCACAGTGGTCAGGTGCTTCGTATTTTTTCTGGACCAGTTGGGTTTGGTGTCTCCACGAGGACTGAGAAGTTGGCTCTTCTCACAAATGTTAGGGAGGCATCTCGAGTGGGGTACAGTCTGGTGGTGATCGAGGGCGACTTTGTTTCAGTGATATCTTGGATGTCGGGTGTAGAGAGTTGTCCATGGAGATTTACCCATTTAGTCAGGTTGGTCAGGTATCTGGGTAGGTTGATTATGCTTCTTATACGCACATTCCTAGAGATGATAATGTCTTGGCTGATCGGCTAGCTAGAGACGGGGTTAGTAGAGAAGATATGTTTGTGGGCATCCCGTCAGATGAGTTGGTGGATGGTGGAGAGTGATACGATCATAGGAGTTGTTTTTGCTGATGTCGACGTCGATTGTGCTCCTGTATAGTTCTTACTTAATTTTGTACTTGTACTGTTTTTCTTTTTTCTTTTTGGGCCATGGTTCTCATCTTGCGCGTCTGGCTCTTTACCTTCTGTTGTTGTACCTTTTTATTCTCATTAATATATTCTGCTGGTTATCCATAAAAAAAAAATAATATGATAAGATCCTAACCACAGTCATGTTTGCCAATATCAGTATGTATGCCCAACTCAAAGTATCCACTATGTAGTTTGGGGTGACAGGGGGCCGGGCGGATCAAATTACATATATGTATATTTATACTTTTAGACATGTGAATGTCACATTCATAGATATGAATTTTTGCTTTCCTTTAAAATTACCCATAATTCAGTGCATGTAATGTATTAGATACTTCAAAACTTTATTTCTTTTACAATTATATTTTGAAATATCATTCAAAAATATTGATTTTTAGTTTTAAATGTGAGAGCTCAAGCTTAGAAAACCCTAAGGTTGGAACGGGCAGGACTATACGTACCCATAGGTCAAGTCGGGCTTAGGCACACATTATATTAGTGTGCAAGCCCGGCCATTCCTGCCCCTACTATGTACCCACTAGAATAACATAACACTATAAACTATTCCGCGAAAAGCTCCATCATTTTATTTATTATTTTTTTTTTCGGGGGGGAGTAATTTAGGCATAGTATTACATCCAAGCATAAAAAGAACAAAAGACACTAACATATGTTAATTAAGTGTATGAATGTCAAAATCTGACACAGGCAAGTAGCTCGATTCAGCAAATCCAAAGAATTAGAATCTTGGATAGGATCCATTTAAATAATCTAATAGAACAATACAACAACAAAATGCCCTATTCTAACTAGTTGGGGTCAATAACATGAATCTTGTCCTGTCATTTCAATCTAAAAAAAAACATATCTTCAATCAGATTATGTGTATTTAAATCATTTCTGACTGACTCTCCATGTCCTTAGGCTTACTCTCACCCTTTTAGATCCTTCAATATGCACCCCCATAAATCTTCTCACAAGCACCTCCCTAGGTCTCAGTTTAACATGCCCAAACCATCTTAATTGATTTTATCTTATTTCCTTTTTGGGAGCCTAAATACTCTCGAATATGTTCATTCCCTATGTTATCCTTTCAAGTTTTTCCACAAATCTATCTCAACATTCTCATCTCAACAACCCGCATCCTATGATTATCTGGCTTCTTTGTTGCCGAACATTCTGCTCCATACATCATACCTAGCCTAACGCAAACCTGTAAAATTTGTCTCTTAGCTTAAGTGGAAAACATTAATCACAACACTCTAGAAGTGCCTCTACACGTAAGCCATCTAGCTTTAATTCTATGTACAACATCCTCTTCAATATCCCTATCTTTATTGGATAATCGTTCCAAGATAGATATAAAGTAAAAACTAAGCAAGCTACCAACCTGGCACAACCCTCCTCTTTTATTTTGGCTTGGGTCTAGCAGTGCACAAACATGTAGCAATATAAAACAACATTGGCGGAGTTGTTGAATCATACAATATTAAATCTAATGATTCGCCTCACGTACGCATTGATAAAGGTCTATTGAGCTTAATAATGTTGCACTAGATGTTAATTTATAATGCAAAACATACAAAAGAAATTTATGAATATCATACAAGAATCTGTCGAGTCAGAGTCTGACACGTGTCCAATACCCTGTATCACTTATTTAGAAGTGTCCAAGCAACACAGGCATGTTCTTACCTAAGAAACTACACCAGCGTCAAGCTTTTCCTTGCATCACTAGTCCAAAACAGAGATGGAGGAGGCTTCCATCAATTTGGAACTACAGAAAACTTTTGCCCAATTTTCAACCTAATCATGATTCACCAAAACAGAACACAAGGCCAAAACAGATCCAGGCCAAGGTAATGAAAGAGGATATGAAGGCATATGAACAAAATGGAGGATATGGTCTGGCTAGAATGGAATGGCTAAACAGTAATATGAAACTGGATTCCATGTAGTTGAGATTGCATCAACCAATTTACCTGTAATGAAATGTTCAAAATAATGCCCATAAGCCTAGGTGTTAAGACCTGACTGCTCACTTAGACACATGCCTGGTGACTTGTGCGACCATGTATATTGGAGATTTAAAAATTAATATGACAAACACAGTGCTATGCTATATGCGTCTGAGTGTGAACAATTCGTGGATGTTAAAGTATGAAAAAAGATGGTATAAATTCATTAAATTGGTTTTCATAGATTAATAATAGATTACTGTCTTAGGGGAAAAGAAAAAAATTAACAAATTGCAGTATCCTAAACAAATGGCAAACATAGTGCTATCCTATATGCTTCTGAGTGTGAAAAACTCGTGGATGTTAAAGTATGAAAAAAGTTGATATAAGATGGTTTAAATCAGTGTTTTAAAACCTGCCCCAGCCCGGCCGGTTCAACCGGTACCCAGTGCTATAACCGAGCCGGATGGGCTTTTAACCAAGTATGTTTCAAATCCCGGCAAAACTCACTGGTTAAAACAGTTAAACCAGTGATCCTGCCGGGTTTAGGAAAATTTTAAGAATCCGGTTGGGTCATTACATCATAAAGTTTTTAGACTTTTAATCTAATGAACAGGTGTTGGGCTATCGGTGCATGTTGTGTGTGTGTGTGTATCTATATATATATATATATATGATTGAAACAAGGTTTTAAATACCGGAACTAGTCGCCGGACCTGTTCCGTCCAATTCCGGTCCGGATCGCCGGTATGGACCGGTACCGTCTGGTCCGGATCCGGTACAGAAAAAAAAAATTTTAAATTTAAAAATTTCAGATCACGCTGGATCGGCCGGACCGGACGGACCGGTCGCCGGACCGGCGGAACCGGTCACCGGTCCATAACCCGGCGATACAAGGGCTTGTATCGCGGGTTGGAACCGAACCGGTCCCGTCCGGTCCCGTTACGGACCGGTATCGGCCGATCCTTGAAACCATGGATTGAAATATTAGTAGCAAATGCATTATTCAAAGAATAGTTGTCTTATTTTTTTATATTATTATATTTAAATTATAGTACACGTGATAGCACTTTAATGGGTCGATCTAGGTTAATCCACTGGTTCAACCGAGTTGACCCAACCTATTGTCTTTAATGGGTTAGTACCCAAACCGGGTTTTAGAACATGGTTTAACATATATCTATATATATATATATATATATATATGATCAAATTGAATTGCAAGAAGCACGGATTGAACAAACATATGAACTCGACATGAACCTGATCTGTACATTTACCAATCCATTAGGAGCGGGTAGATGGATTACCCATTTAACCCATCGCATTGTCATATTTAGCTTTATGCACAGTTCTTACTATGAAAATGTGTTTAGCAACCTTCAAAATATCCTTTTTAATTTAATGGTTGATTAATTCTATTAAAAATAGATAAATCGTGTAATAATAGGAGAGACTTTGATGAGATAGTCATAGCAAAACTAGGTAATTAAAGAAATGCGTGACTACGTAACATGTGTTACAAAAGAGGGCAACACTGCATTATCATGAAATAGTACCAAAAATTGCAAGATACCTTTTAGTAGGTGATGATGGCGGAGCGGATGCGGGAGATCTCAGGTATCCAAAATGGCTACTTGAGATTTCAGCAAGTTTGCTTTCCAAGATGGCAGCTCGTCTTTCACCAGGTATGCTAGCCAAGATGTTTACCTAGAGTAAATCAGCTATCCAAGATGGCTAATTGAGATTTCGACAAGTTTGCTAGTCAAGATGGCAACTTGTTTTCACTGACTATGCTACCCAAGATGGTTATTCGAAGCAAATCGGCTATCAAAGATGCCTACTAAAGATTTCAATGAGTTTGCTACCCAAGATGGAAGATTGTCTTTCACCGAGTAAACTATCCAAGATGGCTACTCGAAGTTGACGTACTTAAAGCAAGTTACCCCAAGATGGTTACTTGAGTTCTTAGTGGACTAACCACTCCGAGATGGCCTAACTCGTCACTCTATATTGTTGTCAGTGCTCTCAGTGTCTGATATCTCTCAACGAACTAACCACCCTAAGATAGTCAAACTCATCACTATATATCGTTCTCAGCGCTCTCAACGCCTGTTATCTCTTAGGGGGCTAACCACCCCAAGATGATCGAATTTGTCATTATATATCGTTCTTAGCGCTTTCAGCGCCTGTTATCTCCCAGCGCTAAACACCCCGAGATGGTCGAACTCGTCATTATATATTGTTCTCAGCGCTCTCAGTGCCCATTATTTCTTAGCGTACTAACCACCCTAAGGTGTTTAACAACTCGTCAATATGTATCAATATATTTGTTGTCAAACATGTAAAGGGATCTCATATCTCCAAACATCTCAACCTTGAAGATAGTATCATCCTTAAAAGCTTTGAAATATTAAATGCTTCAAAGCTTCGGATGACGTAATTACCTCAGTCTGATAACTTCTATAAACAAGGGATCTAACATCTCTCAAGAGTGGTGGGATTGGAAAAGGGACCATTGTTTCAAACAAATCGTTAAGCATGCATGATTTAACATATGTCAAGTGGGGTCTTCGTTTGAAGACAATCTCATGCACATAGAGCAGAGTTGTCATTCATATTTGTTCAAGTGTTGTTGCCCTCAACACTTCCCCTTCTCTTCCTCCCCTATAAATAGAAGGGTCTAAAGAGAAGGCGATCCAGAACTCGAACCAGTTTCGGTACATCCTTACTATCCCTCTAAGATAATTTCTTCATGTGTATGTACCTTATCCAAGCCACCACCCTCCTCTAAGACTGTGTCTTTCCTTTTGCCCATAAACAAGAAAATACACTAGACAGTGGAGTTATTGTGTCAGTTTAGGCTATCTCTTAGACAAGTCAGAACTCTATCATTACGTGCTCTTGTATCAGTCTTCGCTAGTTATTTTAAGCATGCAGCTCAAATTCAGCATCAACACTATGCAGCTACTCACAAGTTCACAACCAGGGGTGGCAATGGTTGGGCTAGCCTGGGCCATACCCTATATATAAGAGCACTTTTGTTGGCCCAAACCCGGCTCAGCCTGAGTTTTGGGCTTTTAACATTGTTTGCCCAAACTCGCCCATTGAATCTGTTGCCAAGACGGAGCCTGCCCATGTTTGCCAGAAAGGAACAAAAATTCAACTATTTATTGTTAGTGAGAATCAAACCTTGGCCTCAACAAGCATAATATGAAGCTTTCACCACTAGGCCACAATAGTAGAATATTGATAATGCGAAGTAAAATTTATATTTTAGTGGTTATGAGTCTTCACATCCTTGGGCTAAGCCAATCTATTACAAACCCGACCTTGGTCTGAAAAACTTATCAGGCCTTAATTTTCAACCTGACCCCACCCTACAAACTATTAATCTTTGTCTAAGCCCACCCAAATACCAGGTCGGGTGGGTCACCAGACCATTGCCACTCCTAATTACAACCATCCAATCAAGGATTGACCGTGATGACCCCACAACTAAACTTTGATAGTTCTTTCGAAAGTGATGGTTGTGCCATGGTGATGATGTGGTGATACTTATGTGCAATGTTTAAGAGCAACTCCAATCGTTCCCTTAAAATTTTCCCATATCTGAGAGTTAGTTTCCTTAAAAACTCAAATTTGGAGAAGACATCTCCACTCGTCCCCCTAAAAATTCTTTCAAAACTTTTTAAATATTCTAATTTTATCCCAAAAGTATATTTTAATGACTGTTTGAAAGAAAATAGCTGTTGGATTTCCAAACTAAGTTTGAGGCGTCGCTAAAGTTTCCCCAAATTTGAATTTGGGGGATAGGGGAGTGATTGGACTGGTCCCGACCGATCCCGATCAAGTACAAACCGGACCGACATTTTTTTTTTAAAATTTGGATCGGTTGGATCGATTGCCAAACCGACGGTACCAATCGTCGGACCAGTAGTACCAATCGTGACCGGATCGGTTTGATACTTGAAACCTTGCTTTTGTGATATCATATCCTTCTCTCTACCGTTGTTAGCAAAACGTTGTTTAAAACAGCGATTTTTTGAAAAAAACGCGTTTTATTGCATAACGTTTAAAACTTCGTTTAAAATGTTTTGTAAGCAAAAAAACGTGTTTTTTTTGAGACACCATTTAAAAAGCGTTTTTTATGTTTTTTTTGAAAAAATGTGTCTAAAAAAGTCAATGTTTAAAGTTGAAAAAAAAAATTGTCCGTTGAAAGTTCCAATGACAAATGCGTGCTAGCAGACAACTTTATTTTTATGTTAAAGGATTTTATAACAAGTTTCAACAAAAACAAAACAAAAAATTATTGTTTAATTATTAATACTTATATATATATATATATATTTTGACGCTTTTTTGAACTCATTTTTTTGAACAAATACGTAATAAACACGAATTATTTATTAAACGTATTTTTTACGTTTCCTTTATTTGACCGTTTTTTTTACTACGTTTTTTTAAATTAAAATCGTATTAAATTCGTATTTTTTCCGTCGACTAGGTTTGACATAAATATTACGTCTGGGTTTCGACCTCAAGCATTCAAGCGGAAGATGTTAAGACCCAAAACCAGAAAAAGTGAGGTAAAAAAGGCTGCCGAGGAAAAACGTTCCACAGAGGGTAAAAGGATTCCATTATGTATTTATTAATTTTTTTTTTCCACCAGATTTCTATATTTATTTTCAATCCAGTTTCTCTCGGTTGTATCGTTTCTGTGTTTGATAGACTTTCAAACCATTTTTTTGTTGGTTGGTGGATTCTTTAATCCATCTCTCCGGTAGGTTTATCTTATTTGTTTCAGATTAAGTGGGACCTTTTGTTTAAATCTGTGAAAAAATCCACAATACAAGCTACAATCCTGATACAACTGAGACCTAAAATCTATAAATTGTTGACGATTAGTGTTTATTTTATTTTATTTTTATTTTAAATTATGGTTCAAAGACAATAACGAGAAGAAAAACTGAAGCGTTAAGGATATCTAAAATGTTGAATGTTAACTGTATTATTGGGTACATTTGATGGTGGTTGGTTGTGAAATGGGCCAAAAAATGTACCGTTTGATTGATTAGGGTCCTTCATTTTAAGGGGCTTCTCTAGATTCAACAAGAACAGATTAAGGCAGAACTTAACAGTTGGGGTTGGAAGAAGAAGAAGAGGGGCAGGAGAAGAAGTTGTATATTATGGAACTTATGCCCGACATCAATTTTGTGGACTGTTTGGTGTGAAAGAAATCAGAGGATCTTCAGAGATCAGAAAAATGACACTCATAAATTGATAGAAAATACTTTACATCTACTATTTTTGTCGATATCTAACTTTACAGAGTTTGGAGGGGTTAATTTTACAGATTTTGATGGTCTTTGGGGGCCTAGATGGGACACTCATAGCTAATCCGTTTTATATTGTAGTGGGTATGTAACCTTATATTGTAGTGGGTATGTAACCTGTACATACATACTCTTCTTGTATAGTTTTTTGGCTTCCAGGTTATATTAATAGAAACTACTTTACCGATCAAAAAAAAAAAAAAAAAAAAGTCCAAGACTCCATTGTTTTTTCCTCCGTCTGATAAAAAATTTGGAAAGCTTTCTTGTTGTTATCACATTGAGCATGCATGTCCATAAGAGCATTTACCATGGCAGTGCTCTCTTTTTCCTGAACCAAATTTCTGCATGTAGTGAGTGGATCCCCAAGCCCGAAGCTTCCTAATTTCAAGCATTCGGAAATGGTACCCAACATGGTAATGTCATCAAATATGTGCAATTACCACATAAACTGATAATAACAACACAATTATTTACATGAATGCATATAATCAAAGTAGAAAATCTCCAAGTCTACAACTTTAAGGCATGATAAGAATAAGAGACTTGCATAAAGAAACACACTTTGCATTAATTATAAATTAAACAGAAATGGGGAAAAAAATTCCCTTTCTATGTTTACCAAAAAAGAAGCCTGAACTTTTTGATCCACATTTATACTAACAACCTAAGCTACTGAATTGTAGGAGAATTTAGAAATTTTCTGATGTTAGATATATGTTCTCTCTCTCTCTTTTTAAATGAAATAGGAGGAGATCTATTTACCTTTTGGATTGAACTCTGCAACACTAGGTAGTGGGGAACTCTTTATCTTTTGGATTGAACTCTGTAACACCAAGTAGTATATATCTTATTAATTTATCATATATACTAATATATATATATATATATATATATATATATATATAATATTTGTTTTTGATCGGTAATGTTACAACAATTAATTATTGATAAAAAAAAATGTTACAACAATTAATATTACCAATGGATTGAAGGACAATATAAACAGAGCCAATATATATTACCACAACTAAGAGAGAGAGAGAGAGATCAAACAAAAGCAAATAAAAGAAAAAGATTAGCAAGACCATATCCTTAACCCTTCATGGTTCTAGGTTGTGTTAGGAGAAACCGTCAAAGTTTTGCTTCGCCCAATCTCTGTGAGGGGAAAACTTTGACCTGAGTTCACATGATTAAGATTTAAACATTGTTGGGAGAATCTGGTACCGATGCTTCATTTGCTTGGGGGAATGGCAGACGGTGCGCTTGGTGGTTTTGGTTTGAGGAGAGAATGGCGGACGGTGCAGGCGGCGAGGGTGGCCCCAGGTGAATCGGAACACTCATCTGCTCGCCGCGTTAATGCCGGAGCTGCCGGGGCTTCCGGCTTTGTTGTGCAACAGGAGGCAGGTTTGGTTAGGTCCTTTGGTGTAGGCGTGTAGCGCAGGGCGTTGGTCCAAGATCGTTCAGGGAGGCTCTCCTACAGAATGGTGGTGAGAATCGGTGGCAATCGGTGAGGAGGAGAGTTGGTGGCTGTAAAAAGGGTCCGACGATTGTTTGTGAGGAGACCCAGATTCAACGTAAGATGTTTGGATTTGAAGGTTTCAGGAATGGCCAATCTAAATCGCTTCGGATTTCGGAGAAGAGCCATGGTCGTGTTTGTTCGTTGATGTTTTGTGATTTGGAAGTGAACTGGTTAAGTGAGATGGTGCGTAAGGCCGAAGAAGTGGGGAATAAGGTGATGGCTCTGGGGTTGGTTAGATTGGAGAAGGAAAGAGGGGAATGTGTTGCAGAGTTAGCTAGAAACTGGGGTGGTCTCTTTCTGAAAATTTTGCAATGTTTTAGTAATGGCAGAGAGAAATGCTTATTTTCCCCAAATCTAATGCTAAGTTTGGCTGGGGCTATGTTCTATTTGTGGGAGGGAGAGTTCTAGGGGAGGATTGGTATCTGACCAGCGGGTTATCAGAGGGGGTGGAGCTGGAGGGGAGGGAGGTTGTTGAATTGATCAAGACTAACAGATCTGAAGGATCGATTTTGGAGTTAGGCTGTACTCCTCTCATTGAGTGTGATCAACTATGCGATGTGGAGCTTGAAGACTGGAGATTCCCTGTATTGTGCCGGATCTTGGATACGGTATGTTGGGTGGAGGTTCGGAGGGGCTTGTCGCAACTTTTAGGGCCTGATGTGCCTTTCAAACTCATCGTTCTTTCCCCTCTGGAAGCTGTGATTTTCGCTCCATCAAGTTCATGTGTGAACTTTCTTCTTGAGGAAGGTGGCTTGTCTTCTGTGAGCTCATTGGAGTTTTTGGAATGGAGGCTGTGTTTTGGAGGAAAAAGGAGGGGTGGTTTGTGAATCTGGTCTTTGGATTGCTGTCTCTGGAGTTCCCCTTAACCTATGGGCTCCAAAGACAATTAAATTAGTTGGAGATGCATTCGGGGTTTTTATTGAAGTTGGGGTTCCTTTTTCTGAAGGGGTGTTGGCTGGAGGTCTGTTGATTAAAGTCGGGGAGAGCCAAGCTTG
>JAUPMG010080930.1:0-12855 GCA_031762675.1 Pachysandra terminalis | reverse complement strand
TCATATGCTACAAATTTGAGGGTGTGATTTCTTTATTCCTATGAACAAATAATATTTTAGAATAGATTAAGGATGATACTTGACTAACACGTCTCTTTTCTTTTCCTATATATTTGTTTAATTTTTTTATCATGTAATGCTTATATTTGCTGTTGTTTATTGCGCATTCTTGCTTAATATGTTAAAAGTAGACATTATCATGCTAGTCTAGTGGTTATAGTTGTATGCCAAAACATATCTTTTCCCTTAGTTAATATAAATTGGGAGTTCATAAAACCCTCTATGTATGTCTAACATAGCTTATTTTGTGCTTATAGTTTTCATCTTCTGATCTATGTTGGTGTTTTAAGTGTCCTAATCTTTGATTTTAGCTTGTTAGATGTTCGTTTGATTACCTACCCAATGAGCCTAAAAAAATTCTGGCCACAAAATGGCTAATTGGCTATGGTGCAACTCTGTGAGAGTATTATTTTGAGCTTTCTTTTCTTCTCAAGATTTTTTGTGTGTCTAACTTGAGTTATATGAGTTTTGTGTTGCCAATTTCATCTCATTGTCATAAGTTCTTTTTCTTGATGATAATGTATTTTTAGGTGTTATTTTTTAATTTTTTTTTAATATATTAGAGTCTTTTGTTTGTATAGGAACATCACTACTTAAAAGTTTAAAAATGCTTTCTACTTGGAGTTCTATATAGGGAAGTTCATTCCCCTATTTATAAATATTTCTTCCCTTAGGTTTTGAGAAGCAGTGAATCAACTTTGAAGTACTATTATTTTACTTTGAGAATTCCACATGGCGATTTTCCAAATATTCATGATACTTCCATGGCGATTCGTCCTATTATCCTAGCACTCTATAGTAAGTTTATTTATTTATTTTTATTGATGTTTGTTGTTATTTTTCCTTGCTTTTTTTTTTTTTTTTTTGATTCTGTTATGGTGTTAACTTCAATTCAATTTCCACTGTCTTCCCTCTTTACAAGTTTTATCTGTTTCTTTTCTATTGAATCCTTAATTTCATACCAACGGTGGTTCACATTCAGATCCTCTTTAGCATCAATTCTGATATTGTTAGCTTGGTCTGCTTGTTAATTCTTGGATGCTGCCAATATAAACCGAAATATATAGTCATTTTGAAGAAAACATAGGCACACCCCATTGTCCTACTTCACCTTCCTTTTTACTGACCCTGATTGAACTTAATGAAATACTACAGGCTTAATGGCATGATGTGATGACATCAGAAGTTTCCAGTTGTTTTCATGATATAGGAGGCTCATTTGTTGTCCATTAAATTGAGTAGCCTTCCATTTATATTATGCGATGAAGACAAAGTTGGCATCCCAATACATGGTATTTAATTGATTTTGGATTGTGTTCAAGTTGTGGTGCATACAAGATTGGTACCGTTAGATTGCTTGCTCTTACATCATCATCAATAGGGTGGCAGGGTCTTTCCTATCTAGTTTGAAGCGGTGCCTAGAATCTTTTCCCATTGCTACATGCTATCATGATTCAGCCTTCCCTTCACCTTTTAAAGCAATATTTGCCAAAACTATTTACCTTATGCCAACTTCTGAGAGCTTTGAAATGTTGTATAATCTAGTCATTTTGATACTTCAAATTGTGAAAATTAATTGGAAATAAATAGTTCTGTAGTATTCATTTGTGCTTTAATGTTTTTGTCAGATTGGATAGCATCAGGACATTTTTTTTTGTCTATCTTGTGAAATTATGTTTGGTGATTGTGCATAGTATCACATCAAATGAAATGTGAAATTTTTTATAGGTGAGAAGTATGAGCTTGCAAAGAAAATGAAGAAGATAAAGCTTGTTAATCATCGGTGGTTGGAAGACTGGTAAGCCTAAATTTAATCCCCTTCTCTTCTGAAGTACAATGATTTGTTTGAGATGTTGTAATATAGCAATAGGTTTCTGATGATGCTTCTTGTCCTTATTGGATTTTCTTTCTTACAGTTTAAGGGCATGGGAAATTTTTCCAGAAGGTAATTATAACAAGAGGTGAGCTATCAAATCTGTTTCTTTTGCATTGTAATGCTATTATGACATCTTCAAATGCTTTTCCCATTCCGAATGTATCTACTTTCTTTGTGTTATTCATTTTCTTCTGAGCAAATGAAAAAGATGAATGCAGCTCTTCCTTCCCTTTTATCTCTTTGACATGCATAGTTTGACTCCTCGATAAATCTTAAGGAGATGCTATATCACAGTTTCAGTCCCCACTACAAATGATGGGCAGCCTTTCCAACTCATCTTCATGGTTTCTTCAAATATTGCTGTGCACTAATCTCATGGATTGGATATCTGGTAACAAGTGTGTTGAAACAAATACACGTCATTAAATAAACATACTGTTAAATTTAGGTCGATAAAGATGGTTGAAATTCTCCATGGTCGCAAGCGGAATTGCTTGAAAGAGTATCGACTATCTAGAGTGGTTACTGTAAAAGATTTGCCTATTGTATACACCAATAGGACAAGAAACTATGGGTTGACATAAAATGACAAATCACTGAATTTGATTTATAAGTTTCTATCTGAGGTTACAAATAGAATTGGGTACAATATGCCAGTATCCCCTTGTAAACACATTGAAAAACATGCAGTGTTGTATAGATTTATTGGCTGTTCTATGAACCAACAGAACAAGAAAATCTATAAGAATGACACCTGATACTGAGTTCTATTTGTAAGTTTCTATGCGAGGTTAAAAACAGAATAGGGCGTTGGGTAGTTATATCTGACTGCTGTTAGTCCAAATTGTTTCAGCTTGTATAAAAACTGAATTATATCAGCACTGCTACAGGTTGACTTATACGAGTAGCAGCATGTATTAGTTATTGTTTATTATTTTCCTCTTTAGTGCTGCTGATCAGCTTTCCCACCCCCCCACCCCTCCAAAAACACACACACACCCCACCACCACCACTTTTGGTGTTCTGTGTTCTTACAAGTGAGTCAAGTTAGGGTCATTAATCCATGCACATTTTTATTTCTAAAAGTTACATTATCCTTCACTTATGTCACCTTTTCTCCCCCCTGCAACAGTGGTTATGAATTAGAGATAACGGAAGCTGAAGCTAAAGATTCTGAAGAAGAAGAAGAAGACCTTACTGCAAAATGCTTCAGGGATAGAAACATTGAAGGGGGTCCTAACTTGCAAGCAGGATTGGTGATGGCCTCTGACTTGCCCATGCGCATGGGGGAAGTGACAAAAACCCCTCAAACTATAGTTGCCCCAAGAGGTTTTTCAAACATTGTTGAAGATATTCTTGCTAACGATCGGTCATTAACTACTCCCCAGAAAGAAGGCAGATCTGATCAAGCCGTTGACTTACATGATGTAAATAAGAGGGCCCAGTTTGATCCTGAAGAAACTAGAGCCAAGCTTTGTGATGCTATTCAGGGTGAGATGTTCATTCCAGATGATAAAACTCCAAACCGCAACATAGTAAGCAGTGGCTTGAGATCTAAAACCAATAGTGCTCAAAGGTCTCCTTCAAATGCAGCAATGTTGAATACTTTAAGTTACTCGAGGAAAACCCCAAAGGGATCTGCAGTTGCAGAATTTTCTGGAGAAATGTCAAGTCATATGTATGGCTCTCCTAAAGGACATTTAAATGAATGCACGTTCAACAATGATCTTAAACCATCTCCTTTAAAATCAGAACAAAAGGATAAACTAGGTTGTAGTAGAATCCAAGTTCCAAGGGGAGTCAGAATGAATAATGATGAAAGAGAAAGTAGCGCTTTACCTGACAAGAGAAAGGTGGATAGTCCTACAATCAGCTCTAAATCACCAAATAAGAGGAGTCATGATTCGATGGTTGGTGCACCCCAAATGGATATGCTTGGCAATATTGGATGTTCAATGGATAGAATTGCTATTAGGAGTCCTGTACTTAACCAAACTAACCTTTCAGTGACCAAGTCCTTAAATTTCAATAGGAAATCGTCAACATGTGGATTGCCTGTTTCTGAAACTTTTTCATCAGAGAGTAAGATGGCGGAGTTCACCAAGGACAAGACACCTGAATCATCTTTCATGGTATTAGAACAGTCCAATTTAGCTCGTCTGCCAATGAGTGGAGATGTTGGGATCTCCAATACTATGTCAGAGATTAAGTTGGCAGAGTTTACTAAAGACAAGACACCTGAAAAATCTTTAGGATTAGAACAATCCAATATAGTCAGTAAGCCTGAGACTGCAGATGTGGAGATCACCAGATCAGTCTACCTGGTCAGCAAAATTGGAGAGCCCCAGAAACAGCATCAAGATGTCTCAGTCTCACCTTTCAGTACCAAAAGCATGGAGATTGAGAAGACCCTAGGTCCTGCTAATTTCGGTTTACAAAAAGGTGTGAATGATGAATCTCGTCTCAAGAAGAAGACAGTTGGCAAGAAGAGTTTAGGCTCCAGACCTAAGTTAAGTACAGGCAACAATTATAAACGAAAAGGTTTGCTTTACTTGGATAAAACTGTCACTCCAACTGAAGCTGCAGTTGGTTCAGTGCAAGGTAAAGTGGGAACAGAGCATGAGAAAGGTAATGTTCAGGAACTCGAGGCGGACGTACCAATCCTTAATGCTGATGGGGTCAAAGGGGAAACAGCAGAGGCTGTTATTGTTTCTGGGAATAAAATCATGGATAAAACTCTTTCTATGGATGATGAGACTGAGGCTCCAGAGGGTAAAGGTGAGGAAGAGCTTGAGAAGGTAGTTAATGATGAGAAATCTGAGGTGGTTGAACCGATGTGTAAAACAAACACGGTGATGAAAAACAAGGCAGAAGTTGTGCAGCATGCAGAAAATAAAACTAAGACTAAGGATGATAACGCAATGGTTTCAGGGGAAGTCAATGATGGAAGTAAGCTGGAGAACACAATTAATGGCAAGAAGGCTGAGATGAATGAAGCAGACACAGTGAATATGGAGATAACCAAGGGGAGGAAATTCCCTTCAAATAAAACCAAAAGAAAGGCTGTTTCTACTGTCAAAGAAATGAAAATATCTGAGAGAGGAAAAAATGGTGAAGAACTTAAGATGAAGAAGACAGTTCTGCAGCCTTCGGAAAATAAAACCAAGGCCATGGATGACCCTGTGACGGATCCAGTGAAAGACAACGATGGAGCTAAGTTTGAGAATGCAATTAGTGGCAAGAAGACTGAAATGGATGAATCAAGTTCCAAAGCAGACAAAATGAAGGCAGAAACTAGTAAGGAGAGAAAAATTCCTTTAAATAAAACCAGAAAAAGGGCTGTTTCTGATGTCAAGGAAATAGAAACATCTAAGAGAGGAAAATATAGGGGAGAAAATGGGATCAAAACTACTAATGAGAAGACAGTGATAGAGAAGGTGAATGAGAAGCCACATCCAGCTGCTAAAACTAAGAGCAGGACTGTAGCTGTGTGCAAGGCAAAGGATTCCCCCGAAGCGGAAAAGGAGAACATGCCAGTTGAAAATGAAAGCAGTGTGAGTGCAACTAAAAATGGAAAAGCCAAAGTGCCTGTTAAATCTAAGAAGGCTCTGGAAAAGGAGAACAAGCCAGTTCATGGCACTGAGCCTGCATGGTTTCTTCTCAGTGGCCATCGTCTCCAGAGGAAGGAATTCCAACAGGTTATCAGGCGTTTGAAGGGAAGACTTTGCAGAGATTCTCACCATTGGTCATACCAGGCTACACACTTTATTGTTCCGGATCCTGTTCGTAGAACAGAAAAATTCTTCGCTGCTGCAGCATCTGGAAGGTACTGCATCAAGATTCTCTACTGAAGTATGCCTATATTTACAATAGTTAGTGCCAAGTTGAATCCTTGAATTTAAGATTGCTTCAGAGAGCACTTTTTGAAGGCTGATGCTATTGTGCTTTCTTGCTTTAGTTTTCAATTCTATGTGACAAAAGGATCTAATTCATTCACCTCCTTTGAGTACAGGTGGATTCTGAAGACTGATTACTTGAGTGCTAGTAATGAGGCCGGAAGATTTTTGTCGGAAGAGCCTTACGAGTGGTTCAAGAATGGTCTTACCGAAGATGGTGCCATCAATCTAGAGGCTCCGAGGAAGTGGCGGCTTTTGAGGGAAAGGACTGGTCATGGAGCCTTCTATGGAATGCGTATTCTAATATATGGAGAATGCATTGCTCCTCCTTTGGTAGGTTTCTCATCAAGTCTCTTTAGCCAATTTGTTTTGATCAATGAAACTGTTACAAGGGGATCATGCTATGCTTGTTCTATACAATACCTCTCCTTTCTTCCTCATTGGAGTAGTTTGAAAACTTACATTCTTGTCATATAATACCTCCCCTTTTTGTTATGTGGAGACTGATGCTACTGAGTCATTCGGGAAGTACTGATGATCCAGCCATCAGCTCCGCCAGTTGAGTTCGCGGCCCAAAGGGGGGTTTGATGGCGGAACCCCCAGCCCAAATTTTATGTGGGTCTAGGGTATAATAGTAATTTCACTTTCTATTATGTTTAGCTCTAACTACAGGGTATTTATCATACTTTTTGTTGCTGCTCTTTGTAACACTTTTTTTTCATAGTAGAACCTGTTGTGCATCTGTGGACGTAGGCACTATTTGCTGAACCACGTAAAATTTGTGTCGTGTGCTTGATATCTTCTTCATCTCGTTTATCTTTCTTTCTCAACACTTTCTTCATCAACCAGGATACTCTTAAGCGTGTGGTGAAGGCTGGATACGGCACTATACTAGCAACTTCGCCGCCGTACACACGTTTTCTCAACTCCGGTGTTGACTTCGTCATTGTCTGTCCCGGCATGCCACGAGTGGATACGTGGGTCCAAGAGTTTCTAAGACATGAGATCCCATGCATCACTGCTGATTACTTGGTAGAGTACATTTGCAAGCCCGGGTACTCCCTTGAGAGACATGTATTGTACAACACTCATGCTTGGGCTGAGAAGTCATTTGCAAGCTTGTTGAAACGGTCGGAGGAGATCGTCGAGGTATCAACACCACCGTCAGATGACAGCAATGGTGGTGGTGACGATATCACATGTCAAGTTTGCGGGTCACGTGATCGAGGGGAGGTGATGCTGATATGTGGGAATGAAAGTGGTTCTGTGGGGTGTGGAGCTGGTACCCATATAGATTGCTGTGATCCTCCTCTTGAAGATGTTCCTGAAGAGGATTGGATTTGTTCAAAGTGTAGTAAGAGCAAGTAGCAGCAATCTTCCAAAGAGAAAAAAGAATAGATCCTCTTTTTCCAGATGTAAGTAAGGTTTGCTTCCTTTCCTTCTCCTTTTGTTTGAAATTTGATTTTATTCTTGTTTTTCTTTTCCCCTTGGATCCAAGTTGTAGAAAGTTATGATGATTAGTAACTTTTTTAGCAGGTTCTACCTCCTACTCCATCTTACTGATAGGGGTGTACAACGTGCCGTGTTTGGTCGGCACAGCACGATTATTTTCATGCCGTGCAAAAAGTTCAGTACGGCTCGACATCACACGGCACGTGACATGGCTGGGTCGTGTCTGGCTCGTACTTCAGTCTGTCTTGAGCAGGTTGGGCTGTGCCTGGGTTAAATTGGACCTAACCGGCTTGTGGCGGGGCGACCATGTCGTGCTGTGCTTAATTTTGGACCGCTGCCGGGTATGGCACGAGGCATGATTATTATCGTGATTTGCATGGTTTCAAGGATCGGTTTGGATTGGATCGATCAGCTGATCCGGATTGGGATCGGCCAAGACCGGTCTGATCCCAAGCCACTATCCAACTTATTGTATTAAGTGGCTTTGGATTAGACTGATCCAATCGATACCATTACAGATCGGTTGATCCGGTTCGATCCAAATTTTTTTTTTGAAAGGACGATCCAATACCGGATCGGTGATCTGGATCAGGATCGGCCCGGACCGGTCTGATCCAAGATCCCGAGAATAAAAATCTTGGTGATTTGTGTTGTGTTGGGTCGTGTCTGCTTTTGCCTAGTCTAAGACTCAATTGTGCTTGGGCCGTACATTGCCATTCCGTGGGCCACAAACTCAGGTACAGCACGATAAACTTTATTTGCCTTGTTGTTCCTGGGTATGGCCCAAATCGAGCCTGGTTGGGCTGATACGTGTGACCCGGTCTATTTCTACATCCATATCTAGTAGGGGTGTAATTCTGTCGGTTCAAATCGAATTATATTATATTAAACCGAAAATCTAACCAAACCGAAATAGAAACTGA
The DNA here is from genome assembly GCA_031762675.1 of Pachysandra terminalis. Lineage (NCBI taxonomy): Eukaryota > Viridiplantae > Streptophyta > Magnoliopsida > Buxales > Buxaceae > Pachysandra > Pachysandra terminalis. Next base: position 4,648 of record JAUPMG010080930.1, on the reverse strand, counting down.
TTTAGAAAATCGTAAACCAAAACAAATTATAATGAATGAAACTAAAAATCAAACCAAACCAAAATTGAAATCTAAAACTTTGATTTTTCGGTTTGGTTTGACAAAATTAATGCTATTTTTTTTATATAAAACACACAAACACGTATATATATATATAATCTATTTTGGGTTTTTCGATTTGGTTCAGTTTAATTGAAGTCTTAATTGAAAACCAAATCGTATTAATTCAGTTTTTTGTTTTTCTAAATTATAACAAAACCAAAATGAAAAACCAAATCAAATCGATTTTTTTGGTTTGATTTGTTTGGTTTTTGGTTTAAACTAAACCAATACACCTACCAAATCCTACAATTTTTGTTTGTATTGATGATCCGGTGGTCCAATTTAATTCTATTGGACACGTGGAATAATCTCAAAGCGAATACATACGCTTAAACGACACAGCTGCATATGCCACATCATTCATATAAAGTAGTTTTTTGCAACCCACCATTTCTCGCATGTGAACGCCGAACAACACTCACACCCCTATTGGGCAACGTCATGGTTAACTCTTACAGTGAAGGAAACCCCACGAGAAGAGGCGATTACTGTACATCTTGTTAAAGGAAATCCCATGAGAAGAGATAATTATTGTACAACTTGTTAGAGGCTAACCACCTTAAGATGGTCAATTCATCAAGGGTTAGTTACACTAAAAAAGACTAAGGGTTGACCACTCTTTTCAAATGACTAAAGGGTTATGTCTCATTTGAATGACATACGTATGGGGTTTGTTATCTATAATAAACTCTACATTTGGTTGACTTCAAATGAGTCCTTATTAAAGGAATTTTCAAAGTACACTTTTACTCATCCATAAGGGACACCTTCGGATGAAGACTTTTATTGACTTCGAAGTATCTTAAAAAAGGAGTGCTTTGAAGTCAAGTTATTACCTTTTTCAATATGTCACATTCGAATGACATATATTGACTCATAGGACTCATTGTACACTTACAGTATTTTGAAGGACACACGCTTTTCTTACTAAAGACCAATTTAAAGGCACTCGAATTGGTTAATTAACCCAGAACTTTGAAAGATCTTACAATAATTCTTCCTTGCAAGGATGATTGATCATGAAAACTGAATTACTCATTGCGAGACTTACATTTAAGATTTCTACACGGACAAATTCGTTAAATATATTGGTCACCTTGTAAAGGGTATAAAGTTACTCCGGTCTCTTTTAAAGGAACATGGATTGAGCTACGAAAAATGGATCCTTTGAAGAAAAGGCAAAGGCCAGATAAATGTTTAGAAAACTCGAATGACTCATCTCTATAAAGAGAATTGCAATAAATCTCTAATATCATCATGTATTAAACTCAGTTACTTATATATCTGTTGTATATTTTATATGAGGAGGTTTTGTCTTGTCAGGTATGATAGTGATAAGAACAGAATGTTGCTTTATGCATAAAACACATGTCTTCCAGTTCTTGATCTTTTAGACTTTAGAGCATTCTATCACAAAGCAAGTTTACTTGATCGAATGACTCACTACAATTTACTTCTGGAAATAACTTAGCCGTATTAAAGGCACGTATACTTAGATATGCATTGCTGCATGGAGATATTTCTAAATTTCTCTCTGGACAATTGTCTAATTGAAATATGTCCTAATCAAGAGATGATGCTATTTGATGATTTCTTTATAAATAACAGAGCTTGTTCACAAATCAGTTAATTTAAAAATTTATAGACTTGTTTATAATCTGAATAACTGTTGGAACATTGAAAAGAACTTTTCACCTTCAAGTAAAAACTCACAGATACTTGAAAGATTAAGAGTGATAACTTATTAAAAAAATATATAAAAAGACTAGTGTCATTCGAACACTGAGGTTCTTTTGCTATGTGGTATGCGTTCTTATTGACACACATGATATTTGAACCTTCTTTCTTTTTAACTTCTTTGTCTTATTTACAGATCACGATTAAGAAACGCTCTAAATAGAACGGTTGTGCGATAATTGAGTTATTCTAAGATAAATCTTCGAACTTGATCTCGGTTGATACTTTTGTACTAGTGAATTCAAATTTATGAATAAGGTATTTGAATTTCGGGGTTATTACAAATTCTGCCTTGCTAGTATAATCTGTTATTGGTTATCTGTTAACACGTGTCAATAGCTTAATGACTGATTTGAGTCCGTCTATATCTGAGACATAACACACCTAAACAAACCAAGGAATCTATCTCTCGGTCTTTCTGTATCTCCCAAATCATTCACAGAGATGGAGAATCCCAAATCATTCACAGAGATGGAGGAGAAGAACCACGGCACATCAGTAGCCCTCATCGTCGGCGTAACAGGCATGGCTGGCTTGAGCCTAGCCGAAGCCCTAAAAACCACGACAGCCCCGGGTGCCCCTTGGAAAGTCTACGGCACAGCTCGGCGTCCGAAGCCGAGCTGGTTTCCCTCCTCAATCGTCGACCGTTACATCGCCTTTGACGCCGTCAGCTTTGACGACACACGCGACAAGCTCTCTCCTATATCCAGCGAAGTGACCCACGTCTTCTGGGTTGCGATCCAAGTACGAGATAACGAAGAAGCCAACGTCACCGTCAACGCCGTTATGCTGGAAAACGTCCTCAACGTCTTAACATCGTCTCCGGCGTCACTGATCCGTCATATCACCCTACAAACGGGAACCCAACACTACATGGGTCCGGTTCACGACCCGATTCTCGCAACCCAACTCGTCCCACACGAGCCCCCATTTCGTGAAGACTCGCCCCGGCTCCCGTACCCGAATTTCTACTACGCTTTAGAGGATCTCCTCGCTTCATACTCTCCCTCACTCACGTATTCCGTTCACCGATCGTCTATCATCATCGGCGCGTCTTCCCGGAGCGTATACAACGCGCTGCTCACGTTAGCAGTGTACGCCACCATTTGCCGGTACGAGGGCTCACAGTTCAGGTATCCGGGTACCCGGTACACGTGGGAACATTTCTGCGACGTGTCGGACGCCCGGGTACTGGCGGAGCAACATATATGGGCTGCGTCCGGGTCGGATCGGGCCAAGAACCAGGCCTTCAACTGTACAAACGGAGATATCTTCACCTGGAAGAGATTCTGGAGAATTCTCTGCGATATCTTCGATGTCGAATTCGTCCCGTTAGAAGAGACGGAGAAGTTCGATTGGCCGGCGAAGATGTCGGAGAAAGGAAGAGTTTGGGACGAAATCGTGGAGAAGAAAGGACTTTACAAGACGAAGATCGAAGAGATTTGCTGCTTCGCTGCAGTTAACAACGTTCTGCATTTCGAGTTTCAGCATGTTTGTAGTATGAACAAGAGTCGAGAATTTGGGTTTTTAGGGTTTGCTGATACCCTAAAGAGTATCGGTGTTTGGGTTGAGAGGTTGAGGGAGCTTAACATTATTCCCAGAATTTAATGAAAAAAATAAGATCATGGGGCGGCAATTAGCTTACTCTTTTGTATTTTTCTTAATTGGATGTTCTTCCTGGAACAGAATATTAGGGTTTCTTACACTGTGTCGTTAACTATTATTTTTCTGGTCATATGAGATGTTCAATTGATCAAAATTAAGATATTTCAATACCCAATTACGATGGGGACTTGGCCGAAGTTTGTCCTATTCGACAATTGTTTATAAATAAATGTATTTGTGGGTATTGAGAGACCAAAATTCTTCAAAACAGAAGAAGAAGAAGGTGATGGAGGCTCAGAGCTTCGTGGCAGTGGTGGTGGGAGTCACCGGCTTGTCCGGTTTGGGGATAGCAGAAGCCCTAAAGAAACCCACCGCACTCGGAGCTCCATGGAAAGTATACGGAGCAGCCGGAAGCCTCAAACCCACCTGGTTCCCTGACTCGATCCTCGACGACTATAACGCAGTTAACACTCTTGATGCCCTAGAAACTCTTCACAAGCTCTCCTCCATTTCTTCCCAAGACTCATAATTCTCTTTCTTGAATACTTGATTGTTTGTTTCTTATTGCTTCTATATTTATACAAAAACAAATAAAGAAAGTAAAAATTCTAAACTAACTAACTCTAAAAACAAATAAAGAAAATAAAGATTCTAAACTAACTCTAATTGATTAACATCTGATTAAGAGAAATAATAGGCTGATTGATTAACAAACAGAAGATCGATCGCATTCACGAACGATTGTATTTGTGATCGATCGCATTTATGATCAATCGTATTTGTGATTGATCACAATTACGATCGATCGTAATTGTGATCAATTCATTGAACATCTCTAATACTTTTCCTCAAATTCAGCATAGTTTCTAATTCTTGCATTCGATCTCATTGAACATCTTTTACATCTTCTAATTCTCTTCCTCAAACCCATCATAGCTTCTGATTCTCTCCCTTAATTAAATTGTGGGGAAGACACAGTAAGTTTCTCTTTTAATCTCTCAAAGAACTTTGAAGATAATGGTTTTGTTAGAGCATCTGTTATTTGATCTACTGCTGGTACATGATTCACTACCAGCTTTTTCTCCAAAACCCTTTCTCTCACGAAGTACAGATCAAGTTCTATGTGTTTTGTTCTTGAATGAAGCACCGGATTGGCAGACAAGGCAACAGTACTCAAATTATCACACCAAATGGTGGGCATTAT
>JAUPMG010080919.1:0-12855 GCA_031762675.1 Pachysandra terminalis | reverse complement strand
TCAAAGTTTGGTTTCAAATGAGCCTACAATCCAAATAACCATTTAACTATCCTATTACATCAAATCTAAACTATTAAGTTAAAAACATAAAATAAGATAATCCAAACAGCATCTCATGCAAGTTAATCATCTTAACCTGCCTTAACCTGCAACGTGAAACGTTGTAGTCAGCTTGGAATGCCCAAATAAGAAGTAAATTCTGATAATTGTACTCATGGAACAATAGTAATTCAAACATCATAAAACGTCCTCAAAATAATCATATAGTAGTAAACATGTTATGCAATTCATGTCATAGAAATCAAATTCATAATGCATAACAATTTCACAATACACATCACATAATTACAAGAAGCACACCACTATCCGGTGATCAGCCGGTCCACATTCTCCACCAACACCCCGGTCCATGACCTTACGGTCAATATGTCTCGACATCATTCATCCCACGTGTACAGCGTGGTTTTGTAGGATTCGCAACCTACCGGGCTCAATTCCCGAAGCTGTTTCCATACATTTAGGGATTAACACCCAGGGAGGCCTACAAAGACGATGTTTACCCACGTACATTTAGGGATTAACACCCACGGAGGTTTATTACCCAAATCAACCTCAAGTTCCATTTCAACGGAAGTATCCCAAACCATAGGAATTCCGGTGATAAAATCCTTCGGAAACCATCCGGGCGCCCACATACCCGAATAATCCGCCGGAAACCATCACAAGATGCTTTCACAATAATCCGTAGGATCTCCAGTGATAACACCCTTTGGAAGCTGTTCGGGTGCCCAAACACCCGAACAATCCTTAGGAAGCCATCACAGGAATCCTTTCCAATACAACAAGTATAACATTCACATTTTAGCACAAATCAAGCAATACATACTCATATCAAAACCCTCAATTACATATAATTTACAATCCCAGGCCAAGTGGTCACGTCCTCGAGTTACACGGTTCAATTCCAAATAATTCTGGAAATTAATCTATGTCACTTTTCTGGGTTTTTCAACTTCGACGAACAGTGAGTGTTTTGGTCATAACTTCCTAAATACTTATTGGAATGACCTCTAACTAGTTTGGTTAAAATCTTAACGGAAATGATAATATAGGAAAAATATTAAATAAAATATATAAAATTATTAGAATCGGTGATTGACTCAATAAACACAAAACGTTACAGGTTCTATTTTTTGGGTTTTTGGCATCGACACAGGTTCAGTAATTAAATCATAACTTGATCCATTCTTCATGAAATCAATGCAAACTGATTGGGTTTCGTTCCTAACGAACAGGGGAATCATAATAAAATATAAAATAAATTATTAAAAATTCTGTAATAGCTCCGAATGCCACTGATTCAGACTTGTACAGTTCTTTGGATTTTCTGGGTTTGTGGTTCCAACTTTGGTATCCGATTTCTATCCTCATTCATTTTCTAGAGTCCATAATCATCATAATTATTATATTATACTTAATTTATCATATTAAAAATATATGTATAACATGAAAATCAAATCTAATCGTTGATTAATATATACATGCTTATTTAGTTTTATCAAATCAATCTAATATAATAAACATAACACATCAGATCATAAAAGAACGAGATGCAAATCTAACATGGATTCAGATCTGGACATGATCAGTTAGTATCAAAACGATATTAATATTAAACATAATATCATAATTTAATGATCTCAAACAAAACCCAAGAAAAATTTACAGATTTTACAACTCACCTTATATTCTCTTTGTCCCCACTTTGTTCTTCTTTTCAGCTTCTTCTTTCTCTTTACTTCTTCTTCTTCTTCTTGTATCTCAATCCCAGCTACCACCCACGTTTTCTCTCTCCTTTTCTCTCAGCCAAATCCTTAATCCCTCTTACTTCTTGCTTTAAACGATTCTCTCATTTTCCCAAATTAGTTAGAAACCTTATCTCTACATATCCTCACCCGATTAGAACATTCTAATCTAGTTCTAACTAATCTTAATTATTTATCTCAATCCAAATCTAATTAGGAATTCTAATTCCCTTCTAACTTAAATTAGAACCCTTCTAAAAGAACTAATAACTTTTAATCAAGATTAATCTAATGGTTTAAATTGTCTACTTCTAATTCTACTAAGTTTTAGTTTTGTTAATTACATTATACTCCTTCAAAGTTTCATCTAATACAACTTAACCCCAACATCATCCCATAAGCCCATTAGATTAAGTCCATTCCAATTGATCCAAGTTTTCGCTTTATCGCATTTGTCGCTCGATCGTGTTTCCCAATCGATCGCCTTTCCCGATCGATCGACTTTCCCGAGCGATCGACTTTTCCAATCGATCTACCTTATTAATTACATTACATAAATTAATTATTAATTAACTATTAAATCTGGGTTAGGGTCACTACACTGCCGAGTAGGAATAATCTAAAGTAATTACAGCAATTATTTTCATAATCATATGATGAGGCAGGTTAATTCATGCAATTTGTAACTCATCATAATATCATGTTATTGCTTTCATACGTTCATCACCACAATTATAGTCATATGCATGGTTACACTCATAATCACATTCATAGTTATAGTCAAAATCACAACATAATCCAATTTACAATTATAGTCATAATCACAATCATAATCCATTTCATCATCATTCTCATCTTAAGCAATTACCGATATCATCATGAAACTCCGGCATGGCACACATATAAACACAAGCTATATAGATTACATGTACTCATGCACTCTGTCATAATACATACCCATATCCAAGGCTACCAACTCTTACGGCACCTTCTCAACAGTGTCAGTTCACTGTTGTTGTTCATCATACCATTAACAACACAAGTAATCACATTCACACATCAATGAGCAATTCACATAGTAATCACACATCACACCAAAGTCAACACTTAGTCACACAACAAACAATATACCACAATCACATAACAATCAATGCAATGCAATACATGCAGATGAATGCTATGAGCACGAGGATGATGAGCACACACAATCAAGAACACAATGAAATATGATGCAATGCAAATGATGATATGAAATGATGCAAGTATGCAAGGGTGTTAGTCCAATCCTAACTACGAATTCTGACCATGTCACTATTAGTATTTATTTCTTTTAGGGGATAATACCCAAGGTAGAGAATGCCACCCTCTTTCCTTTCAGGAGATAATACCCAAAGCAGGAAACCCGCCTTCTTTCCTTTCAGGAGATAGTACCCTAGGCAGGAAATCTGCCATTTTTGCCTTTTAGGGGATGGTACCCTAGGCAGAAAATCTGCCCTCATTCCTTTCGAGATGTACCCTAGGTAGGAAATTCACCTTCACAAAAACAATCAACATATACATCTTGTGTCACACACAACACAAGGATCACCAATGAGTGCCTCTAGCATCACTCTCAAATACACGCAATTCAGAAAATATACATAAGGCCCACATACCATATGTAGACACCTTAATTTGCACGAAAATAATTGTGTTTTGATCTTTGCAGCTTCTGGAAGCTTGAGCTTGGCACCTTTTATCCTGGATCTTAATTCTCATTCACAAGTCCACTTGAGCCAAAATTCTCATTGAAATTCAAAAAATCTGTGAAATTACCAAAATACCCTCAATGGACCCCATGCGCTTCGTCATTCACCAAAATCCATTTCTAGCAACATAATTGAATTCTAGGCGGAAAATGAGTTCCAATGGCTATAATATTATCGCCTAGTTTCGAGATCATAAGAGAAAATGACAATTTTACCCCTAATATCATTTTGGGTTAAATTCATGACTTTTGGACGTCAGAATAATATTTCTATTCTAGATTTGACCTTTTCATGTAGAACTCATCAAGTGGTTGTAATTTGGTCAAAATCTAAAATTGGTTGTGAAAGGGGTACTTTAGGTATTTGATTAATATTTTTAAAATGGTTCCAAATAATTAAAAAGAGTTAGGTTAATAAATAGGTATTTAAATTAAAAATAAAAGGATGAGGTGTACAGATTAAGAGTGCTCAGTTGGATTAAGATCAGGTTTAGATTAGGTTTCATAAAAAAATTAAAAAAATAAAAATAAGGGAAAAGAAGAACCCGTATTGGGTTCTTCTTCTTTCCCCTTCATCTTAGGGTTTGGAGATAAGGGAGAAGACATCAGATAAGGGAAAGGGGAAGAAATCAAAGGGTAAAAAGGAGTTTGGATGAAGACGAAGCTGAATTGAAGAGGATTAAGATCGATCCGAAAGAAGCCATTCGAGGGCTATAAAATGTGGGGAGATCGATAGGCAAAGGAGGAGGAAAAAAAATTAGAAATCGACAAAGGGGAGATCAAAAATCGTGGGAGCGATTAGAGGACGAAATTTGGAAGGAAAAAACCAGTTGGAACTGGTAGTCAAGCTCTGCAAAACCCTAGGTCGGAATTGAGGTAATCCATCTTCTCCTCTTGATTAAACTCCACAATAAACCCTTGGCCAAAATCCCTAGATCAGAACCTATCCAAACTTCTCTTGTTCGTCCTTAATCCCTTAGAATAGGATCCATCTCCATTATTAAAACCCTTGCTGAAATCGAACCCAGTAGAAACCCCTCTTCGTTCTCTACAAAGCAAACCCCATCCAAACCTGTTGAAAAGCTGTAAAAATAACCTTCATCTGACCTGAGATCAAGCTCCAAACAAACAAAAAAGAAAAACAAAATTCTGGAATTGTCCAAGCTCAAGTTCAACGGAAGTTCTAAGCCCATAAATTCAAAACTGTGAGATTCGGTTGCTAGTTTCTATAGATATGGAATTTTATTTTATTTGTTTTTGCATTGTGTCATCTTGAATTTATTTAATAGAAGAATGAATGGTTTGATCTTCCTTTCATGTAGCTTCAATTCTTGATTAGTTGTGATCTGTTCATGATCTGTTAGAGTTAGAACAAAGATTATAGTTTTTTTGGTTCAGGAATGCTTGCATGGAATGTCGTTTGCTAGAGTTGTCTTATAGATCATAGATTTTTACATAATTCCTTGCTTGCTTGGTCATAGTTTCTATGGACAGTATTTATTTATCAATGAAACATGTTAGGACTACAGCAGAAAAAAGTGTTTTATCAATAACTGATCAGATCAAAATGCAATTTTCTCTCTTAATCGGATCAATAGGTTTTGTAATTGATTTCTTTAATTTTTTCATCTAAATACAATAATTGGAATTAAAAGATTTTGATTAGAATAATGGGAAGTTATTAAGATTTGCTTCAAAACTGCTAATCATTTTTTTTTGATAGTTTTAGTATAGTCTTTGGGTCATTAGGATGTTTTGTTTGTAGAAATTTCTCTGTTTTTTATATATACATTTTTCTGTTTTGAGAAAATTTTAAGTTTTTAGACATGTAGATTATTTTAAGTTTTTTTTTTTTAGGGATTAGCATTCTTTTTATCCATTATCTTTAGGATTATTTTTAAGGTTATATGTTCTACATATAATTTCAGAATTTTCTAGTTTCTTTAGGATTTTAGTTAATTGGCCAAATAAACTTAGACCATGTAACCGATTAAACCGAAAGAGAGGGGGTGCCTAATACCTTCCCGCTCTCTTAAATAAACTTTCTTACCTAATCTGGTTAGACCTTGTTTAAAATCATAATTTTTAGGTCTATTTTGGAATCTAATTGACCTACCTAGGTGACCATTCATACCTGAACCCAATGAATGGTGGCCACTCTAATTTGCGTAATCTATCTGGGGTCCACCCGACCCGAGGTAGTTCACACCATACACACAGCAATTTACCAAATTTGAATCATTGTACACTCTAACTTCATACCACATGTCATGATACAACTATTCAAAATTACATTCACATATAATATCACACAATACTTAGTCGTTTTTACTGAAAACTAGGCAATTCACACACTTTGTTGCACAAAATCTTAGAAAAACATTTCGCACACAAACCAACACCACATGGAACCTCAAAATATCAAATACAGCCTCCCATGAAGTTTGGAAACAATTAGCTCGGTAGCTACTGAGCTACCTACCGAAGGCCATTTTTTAATTTTGACACATCTTTAGTGTTTAGTTCATAACTATTTTTATACTCATTGGATTGACCTCAAACTTAGACTATTGTGTTTCTAACTGACAGGGGAACACTACAAAAATATAAAAATAAATAATCTAAGCTCGGTAGCATTTTGTAGCTACCGAGCTTCCTACCGAGAGACCTCAACAGTTGACAAAGGTTTCAGTAGCAAGGCTAGGGGGTCTGCACTGCTCGGTAGGTGACCTCGACAGCTGCCGAGCTTCCTGCTGAACAGTCAATCTCATTCCAGAATTTTGTTTTCTCTTTAGGGGTTCGTACCCAAGCTTCCATCTACTCAAATTTGACATGTTTAAACACTAAATTCATGATTTACACCATTATAAACCAAGTTAACATGCCACAAACAAAGGCCAAACTTCAATTCAAGATTGACATGATAAATTCACTAATTTCTCATGAATCAAAGGCTATAAACTAAGATTTCTTCCTAATTTTCATAATTCAACAATTATAGACATGATCGTCATACAACATGGAGAAATCATAAGTTACATGCTTAATTCAACCACATACAACACCATGATCATATATGCATTATACTATAGCATTATTAGATTCTATAAACCAAACCTATGATTTAAACTAGGATTACACATGTGAGATTCAACATAAATTTCATGATTCAAGCATACAAATTCATATTTTCATCCTAAGAAATAAAACTCAATATAAGCATGGATTATTGCACATCAACATGCAACATTAAAGGATCTAGATGCATATTACTAGAGAATCATCATAGTCTTGTAAAAACAACTACCATAAAAACTCTAGATGATCCCTACCTCTTTACAAGGTGACCAGTGTATTCTTGAGTTACCCATATAAAGATCTTGAACATAAGTTTCTCATCAGGGAACTCATTTTCATGACCAATAGTCCCTGTAAAGAGGAGCTTATTTTGGAATCCTTCAAGGTTTTAGTTCTAGTAATCAATCTGAGTGCCTCAACTTTAATGAAATCAGAAGTACATATGTTCTCTTGCAAACTTCTTTAAAGTAAAGTGGGAGAAAGTCTCTCAAAGTACGTAAGGAACCATCTTCAGGAACTACTTTTGGGGATGGTGTGAATTTGACTTTTAAAGCTCTTTCCACTTGGGATTTGCTTTGGAAATCAAATTATTTTATCCAAAATATTATTCGAATTCAATTCTTAAGGATAAAGAAGATTGAATTTGAACTCTACTTTGTAGTTTGAATGCATTTAAAAGTGCACTCGAGGGTGGTAAACCTGTATCTTTGTCCTTCGAATGGAACCAAATCCTTAGTCGTTTTTAGGATGACTAACCTTTGACAATTTTCCATCTCGAGGTGACTAGCCTTCGATTTCACCATCTAGAGGTGGTTAGCCTTCGAGTTCACCATCTGGAGTTCACCATCTGGAGGTTGTTGGCCTTCGAGTTCACCATCTGGAGGTGGTTGGCCTTCAAGTTGAACTTCAGTAGGAGGAAGTATACCTTCTTTGCAGTTCTTTCAAAAAACAATATAATAAATGGTCCTTCGAAGTCTATGGATATGCTCCGAGGGTGACTTTTGAGTTAGAAGGCATAAAAAGTGCCCTCAAAGATCTCTCTTTAAGGGAATTACCTTTGAAACATGAAATAAGGAAATAAAATCACTCGAAGTCTCTTCTTGGGAATGAATAGATGTGACTTCGAGGTTTTCTTTGAAGTTTCTTTTGTTTGACAAGTCCATTAGGGGCAGTATACTCCTGCATATATCCTTCGAGAGGGATAATGTCTTTTAGAAGGAATTGAGAAATCCATAATCCTTCGATTATTTCGAGGGAAATTATCCTTTGCCTATTAGGCTTTGGACACATGGCGTTGCCTTATGAGTTGCTTTTCAAAAAGGTTGCTTTTCCAAGAATCTTTCCTTTTTGGTGATAAGGATGGTCAGATATCTCTGAGCCATTTCAAATATCACCTTTTTACCAAACAGTCTAATCAACGTGCAGTTGTTGTTGATAGCTGGCACATGAAAAGAGGTTGTGTGGCAGGTAGCTGCTTTATTGGATGATTCAGTGTATGCGGCCATACCCAATAAACATGTATGCGCGCACTCAAGATAGCGCAACGTGTTTAGTAGGATTAATTAGACCGCCTGATCACCAATAGCCCCCCGATCTCTGTTTTCCTACACTAGAGAGGAAAGCATGAGATCTTAACTTGAGAATGGCAAAATTAAATACGCGTCCCTCAAGGTGGTGCATTTTAACTGTGGGCTATCATACGTTGCAGACATGATGATTGCCTCTTGGGATAACGCGAACCGCCAAAAGAGCCATTTGAATTTCTGAAGAGAAATCGCCATTTCTCAATAAATAAGAGGTCCTTTGGAGAAGAAAGCTTCCTGCAACTTTTGAGTTTTGAACTTTCTTCGTGCTTCCTGAGTTTACTGAGTTCTATGATTTTCTTCTTCCTTCTTTCCTTCCTTCAACAACCATTGCAATGGCTTCCAAGAAGGTTACCGCAGGAAAGAAGGTAGACACCAAGTTGGTGGTGTCCATTGATTCATTGTAAGAAGGGGTCAAGAATCGCCAACTTTCTGACGTTGTTCCCAACGGAGAGGGTTTGCTCAGCCCTTATGGGGAAACCTATTGGATGGAGATGGGTTTCCCTCTCCTGAGCACAGCGCCGGTGTTTCACTGTGGAAGGGGGGATTACCTATTGTTTGAGATTGGGTTCCGATCCCATTTCAACATTCCCCTAGCTGGCCAGATTGGGTGGCCCATATTCTGGAAGACAAGGACCACCGGAAGCTTCTGGATGCAGTTGGAGTGCTGGAAGCTATCCGGGTCTCTATGGGAAATTTCCACAGAGATTATGAAAGTTTGAAGTAGTTTTTCCTCCGGTGGGATCCAGAGGACCACGTCTTTGTGACTGCCTTTGGGGAGATCACATTGACCTTGGAGGATGCCGCTATTCTCCATTACCTCCCAATAATGAGAAAGGAGAATCCGGGGGCTATTTTCCTATCTGATGACGAGAAGCTCGTCGTGGACATGCTAAAGGCATGCATGAAGAAATCCTTGAAGAAGTCAAAGTTCAAGGGGAGAGGCGAGGGCCAAAGCTTGAAGTATTCCTTCTGGGATTGGATGAGGTACTTCTGGAATGAAAAAGAAACCCCAGAGGCAAACAATCTCCATCAAGAGATGTTGGGGTGAAGTCTTGGACAGTGTGGTCCATCTGGATGCCTTCATAGCCTTCTGGCTGGCGAGGTTCATCCTCGAGGGATACCTAGCAAACAAAGTAGTGGAAAGGGTATTCCCTCTGGCTGTGAAGATAGCAAGGGGAGTTTGAGTACCCTTTGATCCGTTGTTCCTGGGATCATAGTATGAGCACCTTGATCTACTGTGTGAGGACATGGCCCGAAGTCGAGGGTAGAGGTTGGTGGAGACATCAGTGGATGCCAACTTCCTGCAGCTGTTTCTATTGGAGAGGTACAGCAGGTATGGACCTCTCAACTTCTCAATGGTTGAGAGGCAGCTCACCACCATGGACTTGGATTCAGCCCCTCAAGCGCTGGTGTGGTCTGGAATTAAGCCGAAGTAGAACGTCAGGTTGTCTGCAGTGCTGGACGTGGAGGCAGAGTTCAAGTTTCTCCCCTACCACCAATGAGGGATTAGGCTGCTGCAACTCAACGATACCATGTTGGAAGGGGAGTTCCCTCAGAACACAAACGCATGGCACGCGTTGAAGCTGGAGGACAAGGCCTTTTTGGTGACTGTGCACCCCGGGTACCTTCTGGGCTTCATGCGGGAGCATGGACGTAGCTACCCAACATACAACCCCCACCGTGTGTTGCGGCAATTCGGAATAGATCAAGCTGCTCCCTCTCACAACATTGCGCCCATCAAGACTTCAGAGCTTGCAATGGAGCGAGTGGGGCAAAGGTTTTCCCAAGTGCACGGGTACCGGGGAATGCCCCTCAACTGGGAAACTTACCCCGCCCTCACAGAGAGATATGGCAGGGTCTCTCTATGGTAGGTGGACTATTGGAATAATGCTTTGAAGCATTTGGATGAGTTCTGCATTGGCCGAGCCGTGAAGTCAAAGGCAGATTATAGATGGGCCAAGGAGCAAAGGCTGAAAAGCCAGATAAGAATCATCATGTCCACACGGGGGACGATCATCCTACCTTCCATGAGAACCCTGGTCACCTTCTGATCATAGACATTTATGAAGGGAGGAAGGAAGGAAGAGAGAAGTACGCTGAAACTTCTGACAAAGCTCCTATGGGTTTTCCTGAAGGGCAAGAAGAAGAAGAAGAAGTAGGAGGAGAAGAAGAAGGAAGAGAAGGAGGAGGATAGGAGGACGAGGAAGAAGACAAGAACGGCTCTATAGGGGAACTCCTGGTTCACATGAGAACTCGGAGTGCCAAAGTCCCGAGAGTCCCTTCTCTTCTAAGGCCGCCCTTGACTCTGAGGCCAATTGTCTTTGACCGGGTCTTCCCAGAGGGACCTGTCCTTGTAAGGGCAGTGCCAAGCCCCCCAAAGGAGCATTGCAAACATGTGAAATCCATTGTTGCTCGCACTTTGAAGGTATGTATAACTAATTTATGTTGTTATCCTTTTGTCTTGATTTCTCATGTACACTTACTTGTTTCGGACTTTGCTTTGTTGATTCTTTGGCAAGTGTCAGCTGGAGGAGAAGGAGAGGGACTCGAAGTAAGCGATACTTCGGTTAATTCCTCTCCAAAGGATCCTGTGGGGCAGAGTTCCCAGGTGTCAGCTGGGACCTCAAAGGAGGGAGCAGCACTTGGGACTCCTACTAGCAGAGTCCCCCTCCTTTGGAGAGGCCCTCTTCTAGTTCTCCTATCAGTAAGGTTCCTCTTCTCCTGGGAGGGCCTGTTGCTCGAGTTCCCGTCAGCAGGAGTCCACCTTCCCTTCAAAAGGCTGTTGCAACTGGCCCTTCGAGGGCTCCTCCACTCTTCGAGGGCTATTCCTCTGGTAAGTGTCTTCTTTGTACAATTTGGTTATTGAATGCCTTCCTTGTACTAACTCCAGTATATTTTCTTGTGTAGCTTCTGCGGTGAGAGAGGAAGGAATAATTGAAACTAGGGAACCTCAAATTACCTCGCCTACTTTGCCATAGAGGGACCTTGGCAAGGCTCTCATAGGAGGGGTACAAGAGATGGAGGCCCCTAGGGTGAGCAGGGATCCTCCTGCTCCCCCAACTATGACTTATAGTAGTGCTACTGCCATAAAGGAAAAAGGAGGAGGGGATTCAAAGGCTACCACTGAAGAGGTCTTTGTGGGTCCTCCTTTGACCACTGTCTACTCCGTCTCTGATGTAAATATTTTCTTTCCTTCAAATCTGTTTACTTGTAATATGCTAGGCAATTCTGACATTTTTGTTTCTTGTAGGATGATGAGGATGAAATAACCTCCCATGTTCCTTCGAATATTAGAGAAGGAGCAGGGAATGTTGGGGAAGTAGCTCCTCCTATACAGATAGAAGTCAAGGTTGCTGCCCTAAATAAAGAGGATGACGTCACTTCTGGACCTGCATCCATTCCCACGGAAGCCACATCTATACAGACTAAAGTGGTCCCTCCTGCACCAGCTGCACCAGCTCAAGAACCTGTCATCCCTGCTGACGATCCCACGAGGATGAATGTTACAGAGACATCCGAAGTCATCCCTCCAGTGGAAGAAAAATCAGAAGCACCATCGCCCCCCCCCCCCCTCCAGCTCCTACTCTAGACCAAGCAGCATCAATTCCTGTTACCGAAGCTGTGGTTCAACTCCTAAAGTGGGATCCTCTTCGGGTGTCAAGCGTAACAGAGGCTTCTTTGCCATACCATCTATCCAAAAGAGGAGGTAGTTATCTCCAGATCCAATTAAAAATGTTGATGAGATGGAGAGGAAATAATGGATGGATCTGATTAAAGCAACTTGTGGAGATGTGCTGCCAAAGAAAGCCCTGCCAAGTCATAAGTTCAGGAGCATTGGATATTGGGAGTTATGCAGACTGATAAGTGTGTAACACTTATACTTTTGGACCTATTACTATTACTTGTTAGTCTTAGAAATATGATAATGTGAATGAATTAATGCATGTTTGTTGTTTTGCAGGTCTGACAAAGATGAGAAGAAAGTGGGCTTAAACCAAGCCATTAAAGCTTCAAGTGAAATAAAGCTCAAGGCGTGTAAGAAGAGGTGATCAAAGTCCAATTCAAAAGCCCAATTACACCTTGAAGTCCATGGAGTAAACCCACGGAGGAAGCCCAAGGATCAAGTCCAGATTCAACCCAGAAGGAAACCCACTGTACACAAGCGATCGATCGCATCTTGATCGATCGTACTGCGATCGAGCGCATATGTGGGATCTATCGCAGCAGTGGTGCGATCGAGCACACACACACAGTAATAGTTGCGTGTATAATTAGGAGTTTTAGTCCATTTGTGATTTGTCTTCTATTCTTTTTGGATAATTATTAGATTAGGAAATATGTAATATAAGACGATGTGTGGTCGTATAGATTATTATGAAACGATTAAGAGTTTGAATCGGATTAGGAATTGTGTGTTCTTGCCGTGTTCATACTGTTCTTCACGTTCTTCGTGGTTCTTCGTGTTCGTGCTTGCTAGGGTGTTTGTTGTGTGTGGGGATGATCTTTTACAACCTTGTTGAAGATCAGGTGTCCATGAGTGGCTAAACTCCCTTGTGAAGTACTGATGTAACTTCTAACCTTATTATTATGGTTTAATTTCATGGGTTTTAGGCTCTTTAATTCACTATTTGTTGATTGC
>JAUPMG010080908.1:0-12855 GCA_031762675.1 Pachysandra terminalis | reverse complement strand
CTCCACTTTAAGGTTTATCTTATGAGATCAATTTGGTAGTTACCAGATTAGGATTAGGATTTAGTTAAGAAAAACTATGAGCATTTAAATTTAAATTTAAATCTATAACTGAATGATTTATTTTGACTTATCCAAATATCAAATAAATCTGAATTTTAAATTTAAACTAACACGTCCAATTCTTATAGAGCCTATCACTAAAATACCCTCTAAAGGGGAATACAGATCTAATAAGAAAAATGTCTGCATCATCTGACAACATTCGTATTGCTCATGAAGTTAAGAACTCTTTTAAGCATAAAAAAGGACACTCAACTTGGATGAGCATCAAACTGGATATGGAAAAAGCTTATGATCGTAATGACCGGGGATTCCTTGAATCAATGCTTAAACGCCACAGGTTTCATAACCATTGGATCAAACTTATCATGACTTGTATTTCAACACCAACATATTCTATATTGTTTAATGGCTCTAGTATTGGCTATTTTAAACCTGGCATAGGCTTATGCCATGGGACCCTATTTCTCCGTACCTTTTTATTCTTTGTGCTGACATCTTATCTCGACAAATGGAACTGGAAGCAATTTCAGATAAGAATATTGGACTAAAAATATCAAGAAATGGACCCCGTATCTCACACCTGTTTTGCAGATGATTGTCTTCTCTTTGCTAAAGCAAACATCTCAGCATGTTCCAGACTGACTAAGATCCTTACAATGTACTGCTAAGCATCAGGACAAACAGTTAACTACCACAAAAGCTCGATAACGTTCTTATCAAACTTTCCGAATCGACTGGGAAGGGTTTTGGCACGTTCTCTACATTTTCCTCGCACATCGCCCACTGAGAAATATCTGGGCACACCGTTAATCTCCTCACGGATAAATCGTAACACATTTATGAATGTTGTAAATAAGATCAAAAACATATTACAAGGATGGAGTGGAAAACTACTTTCTCAAGCAGGTAAAATCACACTTATTAACAGTGTACTTCTGGCAACCCCTCAGCATCTTATGACATGCTTCAAACTCCCAAAGTATATCACCAACTCTTTAGACAAATTTCAATGAGACTTTCTTCGGGCTAATCCTGGAAGTATTTCAAGGACCCACTTAATATCTCGGGATACCATTTGCTCTCCAAAGGAACATGGAGGGATTGGCCTTCGCAAAGCAGAAACTATACACAAGGCTTTTCTTTTAAAGCTTGGGTGGAGAATTCTCACAGAACCTAATAATTACTAGGTTAGTTTTATAAAGAAGAAATAATTCACGGATCAACATGGATACTCAATTATCTAACCATTATCCAACATTGGTCAAGGATATCATCGACCAAAATAATGGAACTTGGAATAGAGAAATCATCAATAGAACCTTCTCCCTAATACTCCAAAGTAAAATTCTTTCCATCCTTGTATTTCCTGAATCAGAAGAGGACGAGCTTATTTGGGACCTTTCTCAATCTGGACAATTCAAAATTAAAACGGCTACTAAGAGCCTGTCCAATTTTCAATCAAATACTAACTCGGATAGGTGGTATAATGCATTATGGAAGCTAAGATATCCCCCTAAAATTAAGTTCTTTCTCTGGCTTCTCTTTCATAATGCACTGCCAACCAAACACCTCTTACATAAAAGATTTATCATACCTCAATCTTCTTGTATATACTGTAATCAAACTAATGAAGACTTACCTCATCTCTTCATCCATTGCACCCGAGCTCAACTCATTTGGAACCTTTTCTCCCCTTTCTCTTTTGGAGCATCTGAAAAACTAGGAATGCCTTAATTTTTCAGAAAATCTTCACTAGCCCTGAGGAAACTCTTTCCTTAACTCGGAAATTCCACCTTGAATTTTACCGAGCTCAGGCTAACCCTACTTTCTCTTCTGTTGCAGGTAATTAAGCATATTGCAAAATATAAAGAATTGACTCTCATTAGATGGCTACCCCCCATTTGTTAAACTCAACTTCGACGATTTGATCCTAAACAATAACGGTGCATGTGGAGCTATTCTAAGGAACTTTGATGGATCACTTATCAATACCTATGTTGGAATTATTAAAGAAGACTCCATTAACATTAATAAGTATGAAGGAGCCTATCATGTAGGGATGGCAACGGGTTGGGTTAAACGGGTAACCCCCCGCCCGCCCTGCCCCGCCCCTAATGGTTAGGGTTTGGTACCCCTAACTCGGGTTAGGAGCGGGTTAGGGTTTGGCTCATCCGGCCCCGAACCCGTCCCGATCCCGCCCAGTTGCCATTCACTTATGTTTTAAATATGTATTTTATGTTTTAAATATATATTTTATGTATAAATCTATATATTATAAGTAAATATATTTAAAATATTAAAGATTTAAATTAATAAAATATTTATTTTTAAAACAATCTTTTAACCGGGTCAAACCCTCCCCGCCCCGCTATCGTCCCAATAGGGTTTGGTATTAGGGGAGTCCTTTAGGGGCGGGTTTGGGTTCGTCCAAACCCGCCCCGTTGCCATCCTTAGTATCATGGCATCAATATGGCAGTAGAACTGAACATCCAACATATTTGGATAGAAGGTGACTCCTTGATAATTACTAATGCTCTCAAAGGAGTCACTGAACCTGCTTGGCCCGTCTGGAGAATGATCAAACACATGCAACATATCCTTAAAAATTCATTAAGTACCTACCATATCCAGTTCAAACATAGAGAGAGCAATCTTGCGACAGATTATCTGGCAAAAATTGGGCACTCACTCAATAACAAAACGACTTGCATTCATAGCAACATTCCACATGATTTACGGAAGATACTACAAGAGGACATGTAGTGATTCTAATTCGGAAATTAATATGATAAATTAATTTGGGATTATCTATATGAATTAAATAAGCATAATTGAAAATCCAAGTTTTAAATTGATTAAAGAATGCCTCCAATTGATATAAGAACTTAAATTAGTTAAACTAAGAGCGATCATAATCTTTAGATTAACTTAATAAAATAAACTGTACTATTTTAATTGAATATAGGAAATTGTAAGGATAATATATGTTTTGAAAGATATAATACATATTTGGGGTCAGATTGTAATTAAAGAAAAAATATGAGAGTGTAGTATAATTAAATAAATTTAAGTTAGGCTTGACCCAGATCTGGTCGTGTGGTCCATTTGATAATAATAGGGTTAAAGTAGTAAAATAAGTTAGATTTGAATTAGGATTTAACCGTTGTAAGAATTTAAATTAGGGCATATGAGTAATTAGTGGAAAATATGGGGGATATTGTGTAATTATTTAAAGACAATTGGGCCGAGATTTAGACTTGGTGGTATGGAGCAATAATGAGAATGAAGGTTAGTTTAATCTTTTACTTTTGAAATTGAATTAGGGTTGTAACTGTTTTGGATTGGAGGGAAAGTTACCACTTTCCCTCAACTCCTTCCATTTTGGTACGTGGGTTAAAGGGAAGGTTTCCCTAACAACTTCCTTCCTTGCTTTGGGGGATACACGATCAAAATGATAATATTGGATTCTAGATCTTGTTGTTGGGGCAAGGAGAGGAGAGAAAAGGATGAAAATCTGGACTGCTGTAGAAAAAGAATGAGAAGAAAGAGAAAAAAAAAAAGAAGAAGAGGAGAAACGAAAGAGAAATAGGAAAAAGGAGAAGAAGAAAGGGCTAAGCAGAAGAAACTTAGAGGACTCATCTAGCTTAGAAGTTTGCAAAAAAAGTGATTTGGAAGAAGTGGTAGGGATTTTCATGGTTTCTACGGTAGTTACTTTCATAGGAATATGATAAACTTCTTAGGATGAGCATTTAGATCCTTTGATTTGCATGAAAAATATATGATTCAATCACATTTAGTTGAATGCGTGTTTTGTGTTGATAACAAGAATATATGGATTGGATTATGTGATTTATGCTAGATCTAACATGTGAATCCATGTTGAGATGTTAGGTTTTGTGTATAACATGTTAGTGAGAATAAATAGGATTATAAACCTTGATTTTGTATGATAAAAGAAAATTTTTGGGTTTGTGTGAAGTTGGGCATGAAACCCTAGATTTTTCACAATTTTCTGGGTTGACAATGACCCTCGGTAGGTACCTCGACAAGAGTTGAGCCACCAGCTAAGCACCGTGGCAGGACTCTCGGTCCCACCGAGCCACCTGACGAACTTAGATAATTTAATTTATATTTTTTTGGGATTTCCTTATTCATTAGGGACACAATGGTTCAAGTTTGAGGTCAATCTGATGAGTATAAAAATAGTTATGGTCAAATACCGAACAAGTGTCAAAGTTGAAATACAAAGACCTCGACAGGACCCGCGGTAGGGCCGAGCTCCTATTGCTCCCATATTTTGTGGACAACTGTGTTTTGGTGTTTGAATGTAGTGTGTAGTGTTGGTTTGTGGGAATTATGTGTGTATGAAGTTTTGTGCAATAAAATGTACTATTCACTCAAGTTTGTTGTGTGCTGTAACTATGTATGGTGTGTTATGATGTATGATGAGGTTTCTAGAGAGTTATAACATGAGATAAGTTGTATGGTATGATGTTAGGGTAAATGATAATCAAAGCATGAGAGTTTGTTGGTGTATGGTATGTGGGTCTTATATGAGCCTTGTGAATTGTGATGTGTTTATGAGTGATACTAGATGTATTCACTGGTAATGAATGTTTGAGAGTGACTCTAGATGAGTTCATTGTGTGAATGCGTGGATGGTGGATTTCTACCTTGGGTATTATCCCCTAAAAGGAAAGAGGGTGACATTTTCTACCTTGGGTATTATCCTCTAAAAGGAAAGAGGGTGGATTTCTACCTTGGGTATTATCTCCTAAAAGGAAATGGAAATAGGGTAACATTTTCTACCTTGGGTCAGTATCTCCTAAAAGAAAAAATGATAGCGAGATTTCAATACTCTTTAGATAAGAGGGACTGATGTGTTCGATTAAACACATTCTTGGAACAAGGGTTTTCTAGAGGAGATGTGGGATTGATTATATGGTTAGGCTTGGCCTAACACCCCTCCGCATTTATTGCATCATTTAATATCATCATAAGCATTTGCATTATAACTTCATATTGTATTGTATACTTGATTGTGAGCGTTATTCATCATTTGTGTGCTCATGATGTGTTCATTTGCATGAATCGCATTTATTGTTGTGTGTGAATTGAATGGTAAATGATAGCTATGATAAGTGGTTTGTAGATTGATTGTTGTGTGTGAATGTATCATGACAGAGTTCATAAGGACATTGGTATCTAAACATGGCGTGTTTGTGAATATATCATGACAGAGTTCATGAGGACATTGGTATCTGAACATGGTGTGTTTGTGAATATATCATGACAGAGTTCATGAGGGCATTGGTATCTAAACA
Organism: Pachysandra terminalis; assembly: GCA_031762675.1. NCBI lineage: Eukaryota > Viridiplantae > Streptophyta > Magnoliopsida > Buxales > Buxaceae > Pachysandra > Pachysandra terminalis. Next base: position 7,468 of record JAUPMG010080908.1, on the reverse strand, counting down.
GGTTGTGTTTTTGAATGTATCATGACAGAGTTCATGAGGATATTGGTATCTGAACAGGTTGTGTTTGTGAATGTATCATGATAGAGTTTATGAGGGCATTGGTATCTAAACAGGTTGTGTTTGTGAATGTATCATGATAGAGTTCATGAGGACATAGGTATTTGAACATGTTGTGTTTGTGAATGTATCATGACAGAGTTCATGAGGACATTGATATTTGAACAAGTTGTGTATGCTGTGGTTATGGTAGTATATGAATGAGTATAATGGCATCATAATAAGGTAGGTTATGACATGTGAATACTTTGTTTGTAACTGTAGTGGTATGTGAATGAAGAAAATAATAATATGTCAGTAATGAAATTGATGATAAATGAATACCATGATCTTGTTCTAAAGACTATGATAACTGCATGATTAAAGTTACAAGTGTTTGGTGTGACTTACATGAATTAATGTGATTTATCATACAAGTATGAGGGTAATTATTGTAGTTGCTTTGGACTTTTCCTATTGAGCCTCCAAGCTCACCCCTATGTTGAAACAGGTGGATCCCTAGAGTGATGATGGACCAGAGATGAGAGACACTGGAAGGATGTGAATATGGCTGTGGTAGCCTTAAGAACTACTTAGTTGCTGTTTGAATTATGGATTTGTTAATTTCTGTTTAGTTATGCTCTGTTGGACCATGAGTTGGTTTGGCCTCATTCACGGGTTGGATCCAAAGGTCATTCCTTTATAAATCCTCGAGGTTATATATCTTGAATTCGGGGCGTGACGGGACATCCTTGGTCGGACTACTCTTAGAAATATGTAGTACTTACTTAACAAAAAAAAAAAAAAAAAAAAAATTCTGAATCTAGGTCATTGTGTATTCAAACTTTTGTAAGTCCGCACCTAGGCATGTAAATGGGCCGTGCCAGCCCGTGGGTGGTGGCATGGGCATGGCTCCTAGATCGTGCTCGTGCTGCGCCTGGGGTTGCAGCCCACTATGGCGTGCCTGGGCATGACCCGCTAAGAGCATGAACACGGCACGGCCCGCGGGCCGCCCAACACGGCACACAGGCACGAGCGGCTTGTGCTGGTCGGCTAGTCCAATCTGGCCAGTTAGGCTGAATTCCGGCCGAAAATAGCCGTTTTTACTGGAATCCGGCCAAAACTAGCCCTTTTTGTCTAATAACGACTATTTTTGGCCGATTTTTTAATTAAAACATTTATGTTGACAAAATTTGCCCTCCCAACAACCAAAAAAGGCTAGTTTAAGGACAAATTTGATCTTTTTGACACTAATAAATGCCTAAAAATTTGGTCTTTTTTAAGTTTTTACAAGTTTTAAGGAAAATGAGAGCGTAACACATGGAGAACCTATATGTCCCCCACAATAAGATTGTGACATGTGGCGATAAATGCAACCTATAACAATTTCAAAATGTTTTACCTCTTAAAAAAAACCTCCTTCAAATGAATAAAAACACTATGATAAAGTAAAAAAAAATAATTAGAACTTAAAATACCTAAATGAGATATAGGGTTCTATTTTTAGGATTTTTAGATTTGAAGGTTTATCTCTTTCTTTTAAGGTTTAATATTTAGGGTTTAGGGTTCATAATTCCTTTTAGGATTTTTAGATTTTATTTTTTTAACGTTTAATATCTAGGGTTCACGGTTTATATTTCCTTTTAGGGTCTTACTTTTTTAGAGTATTTAGATTTTAAGGTTAATTGCTTGCTTTTTAAGGTTTCTTTTTAAATTTTTTTTTTAAGGTTTAATATTTAGGGTTTAGGGTTCATATTTCCTTTTATTTTTTTAATATTATAAGATAATATTTAAGATTTAGAATAATAAATTTTAATATTTAAAATTTAGGATTTATCTTTTTTTTTTATATTCCATATTTTTATTTTTTTCTTTAATCTTATTTTTAACGATTTTTTGTTTTTTTAGTTTGAGTAAAACTCTTTACGGTTCCTCGTTTCTAAAAGTCACATGGAGTAATGTGATCAAGTGGGGGACCTATATAGGTCTCCCGCGGTGAGTTCCTCACAACTCAAGTTTTAATAAGTTGGTATAAGTTTTACATAAGTGATAAATATTATTTTTCACTAATATAAATTTTATAAGTTATAAATAATTTTTAACTTGTATATATATATTTTTATAAGTTTTATAGAATCCTTTTAAGTCTTATAAGTTGTAAATTAACTTGTAAGTTGTTACAAATTTTATAAGTTGAAACTTATATCTTTTATAAGTTTAAATTTATATTTTCTTTTTATAAATTTTAGAAGTTTAAACTTAATAACAGTAGGAAATGTTATTTCATTCCATGAAATTAATTTTGGAGTTGCTACACTTGTTGCAGTAGCTAAATTGGTTTCAATTAAAACCGTTGCTCCATGTGAACTAAATTTTTTAGTATTATGGGTCATAGTATTCATGACTTTATAATATTCTAAATACTAAGACTATAGTTTCTGCACCTGGAAGAAACTCATAACCATTAGTTTGAATTTTTAAACTGACAGCCTCTATATATGAGGATCAGATAATGATAGAGATAAATTGGGATATACATCAAAATAAGATAATGATAGAGATAAATTGGGATGTACATTAAAATAAACTGGGCCATGACACAGACTAGTTTCTATGGCTCCCATTAATGATGCTTTAAAATTTAAGCATCTTGCATCCCTTAAGGTTGCAAGGATGATAGCATTCATTCCTAGTAATGTAAGTGGCTTAAAAGCTACTTGAATTAAACCAATATGGATGAATTTATAATTCTTTATATGTTCATGTAAATCTATAGGACTTAATAAATTTATTGTTTCACATTGTGAATCTAGACTTAAGGTTTGTTCCATGGTCTTTATTGCAATGTTAGGTTTTAGATCATACCATTTTGATCTATATATTGTTTTGGGTTGTATCCTAGGAATTGTCCATTTATTAAGTTGAGATTGTACATTTTTCATATTCAATTAATTCTGAATTCTTTATTAATTCAAATGGTTATGTCATATTTGTTTTATGTCTAAGCAGTATAGGTAACTGTATAATGCTATCATTCTTTATGACATGTAAGCACTAAGATCAAGTAAGTGGAAAGGTACAAATTGAAAATGTCTAAATTATATCATGTCTCTTTTTCACATCGAGGTTATATCTAGACAACCTAGCCCTTACACGAACCGAGACAGACTTAAGCACTCTCCTGGCATAGCGGTCAAAGAGGTCCATGGCTTATTGCCACCATATGCCAACCGTATGAAAACACAACCAGTCATATGATATAAAATACCACATTCCAAATTTATACATTTCAGCTTATCATGAGCTTAAAACTTAAAAGCTAAAACTGCTAAACCAAACTGTATGTGGCATTGTATTACCTCCGGTCTCCTACATATAAACTGTCACATAGGTGCTTATATATACGGGAGGTTGGTGGTTTCCAGCCGATATACAGATGATAAAGTTGTAAAAGCCATAAAGAATAAAACATTATACTTTACCTATTATGCTTAGATATCATGAACTAACTAATTAAAAAGAGACAAATGGCTCTGATACCAATAACAGTAGGATCGTACAACACTGTTTATTTCTACTCTTAGAACAGTGAACTACAGTACACAATTACAGTAGTAAACAGTACATACAAACAGTAAAAATACACAGTAAAAAATACACACAGTACAATACTATTTACATGAATAGTAAAAACTTACAGAGGTCGCCGAAGACGACGACCATAACAGGAAACTCGGTGGCCGGAGACGGCCGGTACCGGAAGTGGTAACCGGGGAAGATGGTCGGTCCTTAGTTGGACGGTGGTCGGACGGGAGGACGGTTGAGAAGATAGTTAGAGAAGATGAGTTGCAGAGCAGATCGAGGAGAAAGAAGGAAAAGGAGCGAAAGAGAGTCTGAGGAACAAATGAACTCCTCAGGGTCTTATAAAGACCTCGGACATGAAAATCAAATTTGGCGTCCGAATAGTTCCGGTTAATAGGTAACTGGTATACAGGCCGCATAACGGACCCCGTGAATGAACAATATTGGGCCATTAGCCCTGGGTAGGAACAGTACAAAGCCCAATGAACAGTAATGAGCTGTGAATAGTGATTTGGACAGTAAGCCCCATAAAACCCAAAATTACATAATCACCAAAAAATTACACAAAATTACACATAAATATGCCCCCCCGAAATAAATGGGATTTATTTAGGAGCATAGAAGGGGTCCCAAAAAGCCGCAATGGTATGGGGTTCAGCATCAGCATCAGCATAAGGATCTCCAGTAAGTAAGTCGTCCGTATCCATATTAGGATCTTGGGCACATTGTCCACCAAGAGCAGAGAATGTATTCTCACCAAGAGGTGAATGATGAGAAGCAGCATCATTAGCCACAGATGGGGTTGGTGAGGCAAACGAAGAGGCAAATTTTTCCTTCATGAATTCCATGCATTTAGCCATTAATTCCATATCAGAAATTTAAGGCTGTCAGTTTAAAAATTCAAACTAATGGTTATGAGTTTCTTCCAGGTGCAGAAACTATAGTTTTAGTATTTAGAATTTATTATAAAGTCATAAATACTATGACCCCTAATACTAAAAAATTTAGTTCACATGGAGCAACGGTTTTAATTGAAACCAATTTAGCTACTGCAACAAGTGTAGCAACTCCAAAATTAATTTCATTGAATGAAATAACATTTCCTACTTCTTGGACTATTAATAATGATGTTCCTCCAAGACCAATAGTTCATCATACTATTGATAATATAATTCAATATAATGATGGGGAAGTTATTATGAACTTCAATAAACCAAATCTTCCTAGATCTCAATCTAGTCGAGGATGGAATATTCATTATCACATTTCAATTCTTCCATCCTCTTCAAGAAATGCTATCTCAGAAATTCCTAATCAGGAATCAATTCAGGATAATCTTCCTGAGGCTAAGGTAATTCAAATTGTTGAAGGAGTCAAATTATCTAACCAACAAATTCCTCATGCAGTTTATGCAAACCCTCTTAATCCTACTAGGAGAGATTCTCCTACTCCATCGGAAAATGTTTTAATGGATTTACAAAATCATAAGAAATTCATAATTAATAAAAAATTAATCAATGATGAATTCTTTCAACCCAAATATGAGGTTTTTAGAAAATGATATTTTACCTTTTATAATCAAAAAGGTCTTCAAGAATTCAATGAAGAATTCTATTCCTATTTAAATACTCATAAGATTTCAATTCCTTTTGTTCAATGGTTTTTCCAAACATACACAATTCCTAATATTGTTGTGTTGGAAAATATAAAAAAATGGACCACTGTGGAGAATAGGGAAATTCAAACTATTCATCCACCTCCAGAACCATTAAAATTAAGTCATGGAAACAATATTGCTCTCCAGACGACTGGCTATATAAAAATCCCAACCTCATCTACAGGAGCTGATATTCCTTCTCCTTGTAATGATTTAAATAAAATTTATAAACAAAACAATTATACAAATTTAATTCTTCAAACTGTTGGAAATCAATTAATAAAAATTGAACAAAATACAGAAAAAGTGGTTGATCACATTTCTAAGGATCATATTGTCAAAGATGAAAATGTTATCCATCATTCTCCTTTGCAACCTCCGTTAGAAATTACGGGGTATAAATTATCAAAATCTCAACCGACAACGGAATTTGTTAAAATGCTAGCTGACAAATTAAAAGCATTAAAATTACCAAGTGTTTCTGTTTTAGATAAAGATGAACAGATCACAATTCTGATGATAATAAATCAGAAGCTTTAGATATCAATAGTGATATCTCTCCAATTGAACTCCAAGAAATAGAATCTAACTTTCTTCTTAATCCTCCTCAATTGGAAATTAATAGAATCAATTTTGACAAAATAATCCTAAAACCATATTCTCTGGTCCCACTAGGAATTATTATCCTAGACCAACACCAGTTGATATTCTGTATGAAGAAGATTTCTTTCATACACAAAAATCATATCATGGTAAAACCATATATGCTTGGAATATTGATGGTAAAACCGAATATCAGATTTATGAAACAATACATGAAATGATCATGTATTCCACTGTTTCTCAACAACAGAATAATGATGATGTTCAAATTGTTAAATTCATTATAACCGGTTTCACTGGTATTTTGAAAGGATGGTGGGATAATGTTATAACACCAGATCAAAAACAAGACATTTTTAATGCCACAAAAATTGTTAAAGACATTAACAATAATGATGTTCCCAAATCAGATGCTATTATGACTTTAATGTTATGAATAGTATTACATTTTGTAGGAGACAAAAGTACACTTGAAGATAGATCAAGGGAGTTACTTCAAAAACTTAGATGTCTTACACTTAGCCATTTTAGATGGTATAAAGATGTTTATTTAGCAAAAGTCCTTCAGAGGTCTGATGCTAATTCTGTCCATTGGAAAGCCAAATTTATTGACGACTTACCTACCTTTTTTGCTGAAAAGGTCAGACAAAAATTAAAAAACTTCACAATGGAATATATATTCCATATGAAAATCATACTTATGGATCATTGATAGATATAATTATCAATTATGGATTAGTTCTTTGCAATGATATTAAATTGCAAAAGCAAGTTAAAAAACAAGGTCTTGCTCGATCCAAAGAGACTGGTGATTTCTGTGAGCAATATGCTTACAATTCCCATATTGAATATCCATCTACTTTTAGGAAATCTTCTAGAAAACAAAAATCATATAAAAAATCATCTAAGAAACAATCATCTGATTATCATCCAAAAAGGAAAAAAATTAGTTAAAAAGAAATCATCTTCAGCAGATAAATCTTCTGCTAAAAAGAAATCTACAAAGAAAACATCTTCAAAAAAAATTAAATATTATAATTGTGGCAAATATGGCCATTATTCAACTAATTTTCCAGTTGAAAAGAAAATTAAAGCTTTACCTATTCCTGATGAATTAAAAGAACAAATTCAAAAAATTATTTTGAGCAATTCTGATAATGAAGATAATTCTATATCAAAAAATGAAGAAGACAACATTAATGAATTATATTCAGATGAATCTTTCGATCATTGCCAATGCAATGAATTAAAAAATCAATGTAATCATTTACAAGCCATTTTACAGATTAATGGTTTAAGCCTTTATGTCTTAACAGATCAATAACAATCATTATTAGATCTAATAGATCAAGTTAATGATCATGTTGTTAAATTACAATTAATTAAAACTTGTTATGAGTTTAATAAAACTGAACCCAGAGAAATCCATGTTCCAAAAATACCTGTCCCTTCTTTTAGTCTAAAAGAAGTATTTAATAGATTAAAACAACATCAAGAAAATGATAAACCAACGTCTTTACCTGAATTAAGGTTTGAAGTTAATACTCTAAAAATGGAAATGAAAGCATTAAAACAGGAACACGAAATCAT
>JAUPMG010080897.1:0-12856 GCA_031762675.1 Pachysandra terminalis | reverse complement strand
TAACAAGTTCAAACAAAAAAAAATTTATTATGTAATTATTAATACTTATATATATATATATATATATATATAATATTATATTGTCTTTTTTTTGAACCCGTTTTTTGAACAAGATACATATTAAACACGAATTATTTATTAAACATATTTTTTACGTTTCTGTTTATTTGACCATTTTTTTAACTACGTTTTTTTAAATCAAAACGGTATTAAACACGTATTTTTGCCGTCCATGTTTTTTTGACGTTTTACGTTTTGCTAACAATAGTTGAGACTATATACAAAAATAATAATTGATGGCTGTAAATAAATTTCTCCATTATTTTAAAAAATAGATGAAAATGATGGCAGCGTAGACTGATTCCTTGTATCCGATGGTTTTCTTATTAAAATAGCGAGTGAGGATCTTCTGTTTACCAACCCAAACGTGAAAACCCTTCCTTAAATGAAACAATCTCTGCAGGTAAAATTATAATTTTGCCCTAACCTGAGTTACTAACGAGAAAGAAATTATAATTTAATCCTCAATGTTGTTTCAGTGAACAGAGGGTATCGGGGCTTGTTAACAGAGGATTCGGCTCCCTCAGAGGCTGGACACGGATCCTATGCTGTGAATTAATCCCCGGATCGCGGTGAATTAATCCCGTGTGCTGAGATTGTGTGAAATTATAATTTTGACTTCGTAAAGCAAGAAAAATTATAATTTTACCCTTTGTTGTGTAGCACAGAATCACAGCACACAACCTCGGCAGCGCAGAGGATCCTCTCTCCTCAACCTCTATATATTTTTTTTAAAGGTCGAGCACCAACGACCAATATTCACTTCTTTGTCAGTTTCTTAATCTTTCCGTCCAGAGGAATCGTCATGGAATTCTCAGACGAAAGCTTCTTCCAAAAATGTGTCCTTACTCTCTTCCTCATCGCTCCTCCTACCGTCGTATTTCTCCGGTTCCTAACAGCTCCGTACGGTAAACACTATCGCAAGGGATGTGGCCCAACGTTATCTCCGGCGTTAGCTTGGTTCTTTATGGAGAGCCCCACCGTCTGGCTCACTCTCCTCGTCTTCTCCTCCGGCCGCCACCGCTCCAACCCCAAAGCCCTAACCCTAATCTCCGTCTACCTCTTCCATTACATACATCGCACGTGCATCTACCCACTCCGCTTCCGCAAAACCCCCATCCGGAAATCCAAAACCGCTACTAGCGGTGGCAGCGGCGACAGATTTCCTCTCTCGGTGGCGCTGACTGGTTTCTGCTTCAACCTCCTCAACGGTTACTTACAATCGAGATGGGTTTCTCACTACGCAGGCTACGAGGCGGAGGAGGGGAGGGATTGGTGGTTTTGGGGGCGGTTTTTGGTCGGATTGGCGGTTTTCTTAGGCGGTATGGCGGTGAACGTTGGGTCAGATCTGGTGTTGGTGTCGTTGAAAGGGAAGGACGGAGGGTATAAGATACCAAGGGGAGGGTGGTTTGAGATGGTGAGCTGTCCGAACTACTTCGGGGAGATTATCGAGTGGCTGGGTTGGACAGTGATGACGTGGTCTTGGGTAGGGTTAGGGTTTTTCTCTTACACGTGTGCTAATTTGATTCCTAGGGCACGTGCCAACCATATGTGGTATAGAGAGAAGTTTGGAGAGGATTATCCCAAATCGAGAAAGATTGTTATTCCATTTCTCTACTGATATGTGTGTGTTTTTTTATTAATGAAATAAAATGGAGAACCTTTTAGTGAATACAGCTGCTGATTGTTGAAGGTTATTTTTCTATCTTCTTCTTTTGATTTGTTTCTTTCAATTTTTTTTTCCTGCAAAATTGAAAAATCTTGTTTTCATTTTCTAGCCAAATTCTTTAGTCTGTGTGTGGGATTAGCAAGAATCTGTTAGACAGGAAAGGAAAAAGAACTTTTTAATGTAATTTTGTGTATTTGGTTCATGGGACTTTATGGGCTTATTAAAAAGTAATTTTTCGGATGAGTCGTTGTTTTTTCTTTGGTGTGTCCGTGTTATTGGTCACTCGATCATTCTCTCGTAGGGAGACACGGTTGCCTCTTTTTGAGGGAATATACTACTAACGTCCTAAGAGAGGACGCGGATTTCTATGCTGAAATCTTGTGTACTGAGTGTGTGCCGTGGTACACACCAAAGGTCATGAGGACATGTCTCATGAGCCTTTCGATGTGCGTCACGGCACACACTTCAGCACGCAAGATTTCAGCACAGAAGATCTTGGTCTCCCAAGGGAAAGGGCTTTGGGCATTGGATGCGTTCAAATTAGATTTCCACCGGTGAGTCAGAAACAAGACTTACCTTTCCATTCTTTTTTATTGTTTTTCCTTAGTTTGTGTTTGGTTAGCTAGAATTGGTGATGACAGATTTGTAGAAGGTAAAATATATTTGAATAGAATGATAACTAATACATTTAGATCAATACACTCATCTACCCAGAGAAAAAGTAGGGAAGTCTGTCTCAAGACATCCTAAACCATCGAGCAGCCGTTCTGTCGAGAGCGTTTCTTGTTAACTTTGACCTGTGGAGAAGACAAAGAGAAGGATTGAGAAGGAAGAGAATATTGCAATAACTGAGAAGAGCAGTTGGGATGTAATCACAGAGCAGTAAAACCTCACAGGTTGAAGATTACTCTCTATCTCTTTTAGTGTCCTTTCTCACTGTTGTGTTAGGTTTCAGAGTTTTTTGGATTTGATTCAGATCTCCGATCTTCCGATCCTTTTCAATGGAGGCTGGGTACTGGTATTTGTAGAGAGTTTCCCACTCTCAGTAGGGCAAGTGTCACTCGGCTAAGCGTTTGGAGGGGGACCCTCGTGTGCTAAGCAAATCCTGAGTGACACGCGGTCCTGGATAATATCTTGAGGGACGCGTGTACTTCAACACGGCTAAGTTACTTCTAGAGAAAGAGACCAAATCCTTTTAAACCTTAAAAACTGCTCTGCGAAATATTGCTTTGGAACTTGAGCAACACAGTTCTGATAACGTGTGTTGCTTTTATACAAATCCCAAAGAGCAACGTCACCATTCTTGCCGCCATTCCAGATAAGAAAAAACCCTCTTTATATAAGTTAGAAACCAGATATTTTATAAGTCGGTGAGGTTTTCTCCATGTGCTTCCCATTCTAAGAATCCATCTCAAACAACCTTTTTAGGGGACAATTCAATGTATGAAGTATTTTACTGAATTCGTATGTTTCGAAGGAGAACTCCTTTTGGCGGCTATCTTCCTTCTAGGAATCAAGAACCGCTGTACCCTTACAAGGTGATCAATGTATTCTCGAATTACCCATATAGAGAACTCGAGATTGAGTGTCTCATCAGGGATCTCGTTTTCATGATCAACCGTCCAAGTAAGGAAGGGTTTACCTTGAAATCCATTAAGGTTCATAGCTACAGTAACCAATCCGAGTGCCTTCTACTTGACTGAAATCAGAAGTAAACATGTGAATTCTTATAAGGTGAAGTGAGAGGATGTTCTCAAAGTCTGGGGGAAACCTATCTTCAGGAAACTGAAGATGGCGTGCTTTCAACTTCTAAAGCCCTTCCATTGGGGATTTTCTTTCTGGAAGTGAAAGTCTTGAAATATGACTTGAAATCAATTCATAAGAATGAATGAAAGTGACTTCGACCCCTAGTTGGTAACTCGGATGCATAAAATACTGCATTCGAGGGGGTAAACCCAAGTCTGTGTCCGTCGAGGAGGACATAATTCTTAAGTCTTTTTGAGGTGATAAGCCCTTAAGTGAATTGACCATCTTAAGGTGGTTAACCTGGAATTCGCCTTAGGAGGAGGGATATTCCTCCTTTGAATTCACCTTTGGTAGGAGGGAACATACCTCATTCGAATTCACCATCTGGAGGTGGTTATCCTGAGAAGATGTCCTTCGGAATTGTCTGTCGAAGTTGTCCCTCGGATTTGTTCGTCGAGGTTGTCCCTTGGATTTGTCCGTTGAGGTTGTCCCTCGGATGGAATATATCTGCCTTGTGATCCTTCAAGACAAAGCATAAGGAGTGGTCCTTCGAAGTCTATGGACGTGGTCCAAGTATGACTCCCGAATTTAGAAGGTATAAAAAGTTCCCTTGAGGATCTTTCCCTGAGTGAAAATGCACTTAAAGTAAAAGTATGTAATAAAATCATTCAAAGTCTGTTCTAGAGAGCAAATAGATGTGATTTCAAGGATTTATTGGAATATTTTCTTTTTGAGAAGTCCATTAGGGGTAGTATGCCCCTAGATATGTCCTTTGAGTGAAATAAGGTCCATCAAGGGAAGAGTAAGATTCTCATTCCCTCGGGTGCCAAGAAGGCAATCCTTTGTCTCTTGAATATTTCAAAAGGGAGGAAAGAACGTGTTTGTTGGGTTTGGGACACGTGGCGTCCCCCCACTAGCTGGAATTCAAAAGGGTTGCTTCTTTGAGAAGCTATTACCTTTTTGGTGATAAGAACGATCAGATATCTCAGCCGTTTCAAATCTTACATTTTCACCAAACGGTCTAATCACCGTACGCAGTTGCTGACAGCTAGTATGTGATGGAGACGGCTGTACAACCGTTTCAGCGTTATGGAATGATTCAATGTATGCGACTGTACCCAAAACATGTATACGCGCTTTTAAGAAAGTGCCACATAGAATGTGGGGTTTAATTAGCCCGCCTGATCATCAATAGCCCCCCGGTCTCAGGTTTCTTACGCTAGAGAAGAAAGCATGAGATTGTACCTGAAGTGGCGGGCATTAAATGCACGTTCCTCGAGAGAGTACGTTTTAAATGCGCCATCGTGCGCTGTGAATGAATGATTTCTTCCTTGGGATTACGTGAAACCGCCAAAAGGAAGCTTTTCTGTCTTTGCTGCAAAGAAACCGCCATTGCAATAAATTGGAAGCTCATTGAAGGTGAAGGGTTCCTGCAACTCGAGTTTTGAAATTCCATTGTGCTTTTGCTATCCAGAGCTTTCAATCTTCGCTTTCTTGCCTTTTGCTTCTTTTCTTCCTTGTTTATTATTGAGAGAAATGGCCAAAAAGGGTGCTGCAAAGAAGACTGATGCCAAGCTAGAGGTATCTACCAAGCCGTTCTGGGATGTGGTCAGGGCTCTGCCAACGCCGGAGGAGGTGCAGAGTGGAGAGCAGCTGCTCTGCCTGTTCGAAGAGACGACTTGGCTCAATACGACCTTTCCATGCCTGAGCCAGGCACCGGCCTTCAAGGCTAAGAGGGGTGATTACCCCCTATCTGAGATAGGGTTCCGGTCACACTTCAACTTTACCTAGGGTTGGTCGGAATGGGTGGCACATATTATGGAGAACGCCGAGTACTAGAGGCTGCTTGACACCGCCGGGGTGCTGGAATCCATCCGGTTCTACACCGGTGACTATCACAGGGACTATGAGGCCCTGAAGGAGTTTGTGGTACGTTGGGATCCGAAGGATCATGTGTTCGTGACCGCATTTAGCGAAGTCAGCATCACCTTGGAAGGCGTAGCTATGATACGCTACCTCCCAATCTTGGGAGAGAACCCTGGGGCTTTTGCCCTGTCCGCAGTTAAGGAAGTGGATTTGGAGGTCCTGAAGGTCTGCTCCAAGAAGACCTTGCAGAAGACCCAACTGAAGGGGAGGAATTCCAGTCTGGGCACCAAATATTCCTTTAAGGGATGGATCCGGTTCTTCTGGAACGAAGAAGAGATCCCCAAGGACAACAACCTCTCCATCAGACGGATATGGGGAGAAGGCTTGGACAGCAGCGTCCATTTGACGGGATTCGTAGCCTTCTGGCTAGCCTGTTTTGTCTACGAGGGGTATCCAGTGGACAAGGTGCACGAGAGGCTATTATCTCTAGCCGTGAAGATCGTGAGGGGAGTCCGGGTCCCCTTAGCGCCACTCTTCCTGGGATCACAGTACGAGCATTTGGACCTACTGTGTGAGGATATGGCCAGAAGCTAAGGAGAGAGGTTGGTGGAGACGCTGATGGATGCCAACTTCCTCCAGCTTTTCCTGTGGGAGCGGTACCCCAGATATGCTCCCCAGGACTTCTCGGGCGTGGACGAGATCATCACCGTCCTGGACGTGGACTTTGCTCCAAGGGCCCTGGTCTGGTCCAGATTCTTCCCCAAGCGCAACATACGACTGCTCCAAGTAATGGATGTGGCGGCGGAATTCGAGTGGCGTCTTTATCGCAACGGAGGGATCAGACTATTTTAGCACTTCGAGGTCATGGTAGTGGCAGATGTAGAGAAGAACGCCAACGCCTAGCTCCAACTCTCCCAGGAGGAACGAGCGTTCTTGGTGATCCTCAACCCCGGGTATCTGATCGGCCTGGCCAGGGAGTACGGGAGCAGCTTCCGGGTCTACAAACCGTAATGCGACCTCCGACAGTTCGAGTTTGATCAGATCGCCCCTCCCCGAGACATAGAGTTTAAGCCAGCTTCGTCAGAGGTCGCGAAGTTCGCTGGGGTGAGGTTCCTCTTGACGAGTGGCTACCTGGGGATGGACAAGGACTTCAAAGCCACCCCCATCTCTCCCGACAGGCGAGGAAGAGTGACTCCTTGGTGGTCAGACTACTGGCGTAAGAGTCTGGTTACCTTGGACGAATCTGCAGAGGGGATCCTGTGCCATCGAAGATCGACCTTGGGGGGCCTAAGGAGCAGAGACTGAGGAGGAACGACAAGAACCATTCCTTCCAGACTGGGGACGGCCACCCCGTTCTTCATTAGACTCCTGGTGACCTCATAATTCAAGATGTCTATGAATGGAGGCAGGGGGGGAGTGCTCCTGCAGTTGATGAAGCTTCTGCGGCAGCTTCTGAAAGGATCCCCTCGCTCCAACTGAGGAGGGGTCTGCTGATGAGGCAGGGGAGGAAGAGGAGGATGACGACCACGTCCCCATTGGGAATCTGCTTCCGAGGAGGGGTACCAGTGTGAGGGTTCCCAGACTCCCGCCTAGGGCACCAGTGGCAGCTCTAGTTGCCAACATCGCCTTGGAGCGCATCCTGGAGGGGATCCAGCCGGCTGGGACAATCTCTTTTGCTGAGGTTGTGGCTCCAGGCCTCGTCCAAGGGTAATCTCATCCACCCAAGTCTTGGGTCAGGGTGAAGACTACTGCCACCCGGACTCTGAAGGTAAGACTTATTGCTTTTCATCTGAAAAATTTCCTTTAATCTGAACCTTTCTGACTTCTGTTTAACTTTGTAACAGACAACAGCCGGAGGAGCAAAGGAAGGGCTGGAGATCAGTGACTCTTCTGTTCCATTTCCTCCTCAGGGAACTGGGGGTCAATCCTCGAGGGTGCTAGCTGGGATCTCTCTGAAGGGAGCTGCACCCAGGACCGGTGGAGTGCCTCTGCCGAGGGTGGCCGGAGGTTCCAGAGTACCTCCCCCGTCCTTCGAGGGCTCTTCTTCCGGTGAGTACCGTTCTGTTGTGCATATTTTGATTGCTAACAAACTTCCCCGACTGACGTGTATTTGTTTGTTGCAGCTACTGCAGAAGGAGGAAGAGTCGGGGGCAGAGTACCTTTTGTAATTCCTATGGCCTTGCCACCACAGCGAGATCTTGGTAAGGCCCCTTTGGGGGAGGGACGAGAGAGGGAAATCCTCGGGGCAAGCAGAGGCCCTCGCTCCCCCGCCTATGGCTTCTGGCAGTACCACTGTCAGAAGGGAGGATCAGGGTGAAGCTGCGGAGCAAGCAACTCTCGTCGTGGATCCCCTGACTGTAGTGTACACAGTCTCAATAAGTTGCCTGTACTCTTGAATTTTCATTCAATTATCCTTGGTATAATTTTTGACTATTTCTTGCTGTCTGTAGGTTGACGAAGCAACAGTCTCCCTTGTTCCCTCGAATATTAGAGAGGGAGCGGGGAGCGTAGGCGAGCCGGCTCCTCCTGTACAGACAGAGGTTGAAGACGCTGCTGCTGTTGCTGCTGCTGCTGGTGAGGAAGAAGATATCTCCTTCAGGTGGCCATCCGTACCAGTGGAGACCGTAAGTGTACATACAAAAGCGGTTCCTCCAACTGAAGACGTTGTTCCTACGGTTGCACAAGCCCGAGAATCTACTGTGGCTGTTGTTGACTCAGAGAAGACCATAGGAGAAGTTATTCCTCCGAAGGAACTTGAGGTCGCAGCAAGGCCTTCCCTCCCTACAACGTCTTCCCAAGCAGCTGTAGGGATCTCAGGTACTCTAACTCTAACTCCCATTGTTGGTTTAAAGCGCAAGAGGGGGCACTTTGTCATCCCTGCAATTCAAAAGAGGAGGGAGTTGTCCCCTGATCTAGTGGAGGATCCGGAGGATATTAAGAGAAAATATTGGATGGATTTGATCAGGGCGACATATGGGGATCTAGTGCCTGAGACAGCACAGCTAGATCCTAGGTTTAAACAGTTTGGATATAGAGAGCTATGCAGGCTTCTAGAGATCATGAGTCAAAGGACCCTTCATAGTATTACTGAAGGGGTTCTAGCTGTCTGGGGAAGGACAGTGAACAACTTGAAGAGTATGAGGTTCGAGTTGGAGTGGTTGGTCAATTGGCTAAAGCAATTGAGGGTCAAGGTGCAGAAATGCAGCAAGGTTAAAGCACTGGAGGATCTTGCTGCAGCCCAGTCAAAGGAAATGAAGAAGTGCCAAGGCGCCTTCGAGAAGTGTAAGGCTGATATGAGACAAGTGGAGGATAACATTGTTGAGCTAGACTCGCTGATGACAAGAGCTGTAGAAGAGCGTCTGCAAATTCAGCAGGATATGGAAGAAGCAGCACGAGTAGTAGCTGAAGAGCAAGCTAAGTTCATGGAGGTGCAGGCTGCTCTTACGAGGGCTTCCCTTCCTGTTCCTGGCGCTTCACATCTTGGACTTCTTGAGGGTGTCTTCAAAGGCGTAACCGAATCCCAACTGACTGGGGATCCTTGACTTCCTATTTTGTAATTTTGTACTTGTATTCCAATGTATTCTTTGTCATGAAGGATTCTTTGTAATGACAGATTCTTTGTATAGAAACAAATCTTCATTAATAAGAATACTTCCTTAGCCATTTTCCATTTACAACTTCTTGAGTTGCATTTTCTTCCATTAGACTAATTTTATAGTACCCCGAGGCTTGAGCTGAGATAACTTCAAAAGGACCTTCCCACTTAGGAGCAAACTTGGGTTTTACAGCAGTGCTCCTTGCATACCAAGTGGCTCGTAGGACCAGTTCACCAACCTGGAAACTTCTTGGCCTGACCAGTTTGTTGTAGGCTTGAGCTATGATCTGATGGTAGTGTAGATTGCTTTCCAAAGCTTTTTGCTTTCTCTCATCTAGATTGTCTAACTCTTGAGCGCGTATGAGGGCAAAATCTCTGAAGTCCCAATCCGCGCCACTAACATGTAGGATCCTTGCTGAGGCAACTTGCAATTCTACTGAGAGGAGAGATTTTGCTCCAAATACTAGAGAGAAAGGAGTGGCATTCGTATCTTTATGTGTACTCACCATGTATGCCCACAAGGCTTGAGGTAGAGATTCATTCCATCTTGTGGGTTGGTCAGACACCATCTTGCTCAGAATCCTGATCAGGGTCTTGTTGGTGCTTCAGCTTGACCATTCCCTTGAGTGTAGTAAGGAGCAGCCTTGTTGTGGAAGATCTGGTAGTGCATAGTGATCTCTCTGAATGGCCTGTTGATGAAGGAAGTTCCATTGTCTGTGATGATCCTTTGAGGGGGACCAAAACGGAGGACGATATTATCCCTAATGAACTGAGCTACTGAAGCTCCATTGGCTTTCCTCAGAGAGATGGCTTCTACCCACTTGGTGAAGTACTCTGTGGTTACCAAGATCCAAGATTGCCCACGCCGACTCCTAGGATTAATGGGTCCAATCAAATCCAGGCTCCAAGTGTGAAAATGCCATGGAGTAATGATTGACTGCATTTCCTGAGAAGGTTTACGGGGGGTGCCATCTTGAATTTGGCACTTCACGCATTTCTTTACAAAGTCGGTTGCATCCACTTCCATGGTAGGCTAGTAGTAGCCTATGTCTTGGAGTTTCTTGTATAACTTCTTCTTCCCTTGATGTGGTCTAGATGTGCCGCCGTGGACCTCTCGAAGGACAATGGAGATCTTTTGCGTACCCAAGCAACATAGAGGGGTGTCGTTGAAGCTCCTTCGTAACAGTTCTCCTTCCTCCATATAGAATCGAGGGACTTTACGTTTGAACTGAAGAGCCTCAAACCTCGCTGAAGGTAGGATTCCATCTCAAAGGAACTTGAGATATGGTTCCCTCTAGTCTGTAAACTCATAGACAGGGAAAGCCTCAGTAACATCAGGTGGCTCTTGGCACTTGGTCCAGGAAAGCTGTAGTCTAGCAGTTTTAAACGCCATGGAAGGCCAGTACACTCATGATCTCTGAAGTCATCTATATAGGGCAATGGAATCAGGGAGTCCGCAGGTATCATCGTGCACGGTCTGCATCTTTTCCTTAGCTTCCTCCGGTCCAATGCATCTGAAGAGAGCTCCACTCACTCCTTTATAGTGGAGAGCCTTACCTTGTTTGGTAAAGCTTACCAGGATTTTCAAAGGAGTAGTAGGAGTCCGGTGGGAAAGGTTCTACAATCACAGACAATCTTGTACCTCAAGTCTCCTTCTGCAATAGGTTCTTCATCTTCTTGAAGGAGTTGAGTAGAGGGAGTAGTCCTTCGGATGACCTCCAAGGTAGTTGCTTTGAATTCGATCTGTAGTCTACTCCCCAAGTTGGCCAAGGCATCAGCATGCTTGTTCTTGCTTCTCATTGTGTGGATCAAGGAATGGCTGGAGAACCTTGGAAGGAGGGCATGTATGGCTGTCTTATAAGGAACTAGGTCCGGTTCCTTGACTGCAAACTCTTCATTGATTTGAGAGATAACCAAGGAAGAGTCTCTTGAGATCTGGATGCTCTGAACATTCAACTGACGTGCGAGGGAGAGACCAATCAGTAAGGCTTCATACTCTACTCTGTTGTTTGTGCATGGGAAATTCAACTTGAAAGAGAAGGAAAATTGTTCTCCACTGGGGGCAATCAGCTCAATCCCTGCTCCATCGCCCTGCGAGTTGGATGATCCTTCGAACTTGATCTGCCATTCTTCTTCAGAAACCACAGATACCTCGTTCATATTTTCATCCTCCTCTTCGTGAGTGGAGAAGGCAGCCAACAGATCAGCAACTGCCTGCCCCTTGATGGCTCTCGGTGTCTCGCACATAATCTCAAATTGGGCTAGTTGGAGTAGCCATTTGATGTGTCTCCCATAAAGAATTGGCTGAGAGAGGAGATACTTAACAGGGTCGCTCCTGGTTACTAGGTGAATAGTATGTGCATGAAGATAGTTCTTCAGTTTGTTCACCATATGTACTAAGGAAAGACAGGAGTTGTCTATCCTAGAGTATCTGATCTCAGCCCCCTGCAAAAGTCTGCTGATGTAGTAGACAGGTCTCTTGAAGCCTTGTTTATCCTCATGAGCAAGCAGACCTCCTATAGCTCGATTAGTAAAGGCGATGTACAACCGGAGAGGCTTCCCTCGAATTGGAGCCATTATGGTGTGAGGGTGGGCGAGCACTCGTTTGACATCCTCGAATGCTTGCTGTTGTTCTTCCTTCTAGCAGAAATGAGCATTCTTCTTCAAAAGTGGCATGAGGGGAACTAAGTCGGCGGAAAGTCTGGGTATGAACCTCCGGATGTAAGATACTCGTCCAAGAAAGGACTTCAGTTCCTTCTGAGTCGTGGGAGGAGTTAAGTCAATGAAAGCTTTGGCCTTCGTGGGATCCAAGTCTATCCCGTGCCTATGGACTATAAACCCAAGGAACTTCCCAGAGGAAACCCCAAAGGCACACTTCGAGGGATTCATCTTGAGTTTATACATCTGGCACGTCTGAGACACTCTCTCTAAGATGGCAAGATGATCTTCTTTGGCTGATTTGATGACTAGATCATCCACGTAGTCTTCAACTTCCTTATGCATCATGTCATGGAATATAACAGTCATGGCCCTTTGGTAAGTTGCTCCAGCATTCTTAAGACCAAAAGGCATGACTGTATAATAAAAGTTTCCCAAGGGAGTTCTGAAAGCGGGCTTTTCAGCATCCATTGGGTCCATGAGGGTCTGGTTGTATCCCGAGAATCCGTCAATGAAGGAGAACATCTCATTCCCTGCTGCGACATCAATCAGTATATCCATCTTAGGCAAAGAGAAATCGTCCTTTGGACAGGCTTTATTGAGATCTCTAAAATCTACACAACATCTAATCTGTCCATTTTTCTTTCTTACAGGAACTATATTGGACAACCTAGAAGGATGTTGGATAGGTCTGATGAAGCCTGCTTGGAGAAGCTTCTCGACTTCAGCTTTGATCTGCAACTCAATGTCCAGCCTGAAGGTCCTTGACGCTTGCTTAACATGATGCATTTCAGGGGAGATGTGAAGTCTGTGTGTCACTAGTACAGGATCAAGATCTGGTATATCTTCATAGCTCCATGCGAAGACATCTTTGTAAAGGGAGAACAGTGCTAGTGCTATAAAGGCCTCCTTGTGAGCTGGCTCGAGGGAGGAAGAGATCTGTACAGGCTTGTTGACGGTTGGATCCTCTCAAAGATCAACCATGGTTAATTCTTCCTGAACAGCCTGAACACCGTCTTGTAAGTGTTCCGGGGCTGATTCAATTTTGGATTCAGGAGCTTCTGGCATTTATTCATTAGGGGCGCACTGCAAGACATCAGCGGATAGAGCCCCCTATGATTGCTATAACTGGTAGACATGTCTCCCATCTGGGAGGTCTACCCTTATACAACGAGCCTTCGAAGGTGTAATAACCCGACACCCTTAATAGAATATATCCCTAAGTTATTAAATTATTTATTTATTTTATTTATTAATTATTG
>JAUPMG010080896.1:13109-26762 GCA_031762675.1 Pachysandra terminalis | reverse complement strand
TTTTAATAGAATTTTTCTTACCTATCAAAAAAAAAAAAAAAAAACAACTTCCCTGGCGATATTCCGGGAGGAATTGACTGTTTGACGTAGTTGCAATGGCTCTCTCTTGTCCAGAATCAGAGAATCATTTCCGGAAGAAATTGACAATCTCTCTAACCTTGAAATCCTTAAGATGACTTGCAATCTTGGATTCATGCCTTCGACGATACTGTTGAGTTCGCTCGGTTGAAAGAATTGAGGTATTTGTGGATGGCCAGCTCGAATTTGATTGGGGAAATTCGAATTTACTCATCGGTAAAATTCAAGACTACAAAGAAGGGCAGATCTGTTAATTCCAACACAAGAACCAATGAAATTCGAGGTGGCCCGATAAAGAAGAGCTGGAATCGGTTCTCTGAACCATGGAAACTTTCCCTTCGATCGTGTTCGTTGGGGAAACAAGGAATTTGGAGGAGCGCCTTGCAGAGGCAGCCATGGGAAATGCTTTTCTTCTACAGGGAGGTGATTGTGCAGAGTGCTTCAAAGAATTCAATACCAACAACATCCGTGACACTTTCAGGATCCTTCTCCTGATGGGTGTTGTTCTCATGTTTGGAGGACAAGTGCCTTTTATTAAGGTTTGATTTCTTTCTCTTTTTCCTGATTGTTCTTCTCTGATTGTTTTTTTCTTCTTATTTGACGATTAGTGGTGATTATGCGAACTTGAAATTGAACGTTTCTGAATTCTGGGGATGATCATTTAAGTGGGGAGAATGGCGGATCAATTTGCGAAGCCGAGATCGGACCCTTTCGAGGAGAAGAATGGGGTGAACCTTCCAAGTTTCAGAGGAGACAACATAAATGGTGATGCTTTTGATGGGAAATATAGGATTCCAGATCCCCAGAGGATGATCAGGGCCTCTTACCAAGCTGCGGCAACTCTGAATCTCCTTTGAGCGTTTGCCACCGGAGGATATGCCTCGATGCAAAGCCTCACACAGTGGAATCTCGATTTCACAGAACACAACGAGCAGGAGGAGAAAGCACGGCAATGGTTTTTTTTGTGACGAGACGAAAAAAGGGGGTATAATTGGTATTAAGCGGTACATTTTACTTTAAACGTTAAGTGGGTTAACGGTTGTAAATGTATAATGGAGGTAAGTGGGGTTTTTCAAAACTGAAGGGAGGTTTCTGTGGTTCAAGCAAACGTGAAGGGAGGTAACTGTAAATTACTCATATATAAATGATATCTTCAAATCTAATGGTTAATTGGTTATGCCTACTGCATGGATGTCCTGTATGAGTTGTCTCTCATATCTTGCGTCAATAATTTTACAATAACTCTTGTAATGTCTAGGAGTAGTTGCTTGAATTGTTAGCTTTGATCTTCTAACGGCTTCATATACATAACCCATCGTAGCCTGTTTCTCTCCATCCATCCATCACCTTAGTACTTTAATGATAGGATCGTACATTTTTTTATTCCGGCCGTGCATGCTCCTTGAATGTGTGATTGAGGACAATCTATTCAATTTCTTTTTCAATAAGGTCCCTAGCAACCCAATATCCTTGCCACTCATCTAAGAGGAACATCCTCTTTAAGCTTGCCTTCTTTTGAATAATGATATTAATGGCAATAAACTTCATTGTAAACCGTGTAATCCTAGGCCTAAGTAGCTCTCCTGTATTGTGTTGCCTCATTAGGTTGAGAACCCGATTATGGTTGTAGATGAAGTTTGTCAACCTTTTGGATTTTTCAATTACCTCTTTCACCAGCTTCTTCCTAAAGTTGTGTAACATCAGATCAATACAATATGCTGCACATCCAGTATAAATGCCTCCTCTTCAACATCAATAATTCTTTTGCTTTCTTGAATGGGGATTGATTGTTAGTGATAACCTGTACAACATGTTTCTCTTAAATTTCATCTACAACCTTATCCATCAACTTGAAGATGTACTGTTGATCATTTGTTTGATCAGATGCATTCGTTGACTTGTAAAAAATTGCCTTTCCATCATAGTACACTAAGAAACTTATAATCGACAACCTGGTGGACCCTGTTTAACCATCACACATAATAGTGACCCCATATTGCTCTCATTTCTTCATAAATGACTGTTAAATTTGTATCTCCTCAACCTCTGCATCTAGTATGGGACCTGTAATCTCATATGGGGTGGGACCCTTAATCCCTGAGCTGTCTCTAGCAATCTCATCAAACATAGTCTGATAATATGGATTGTTTGCTGCATTCTGTGGTATGTTACTGTACATGAACCATCTACCATAGCTTGCTTCACATTCTTCGCTCATTTTCCCGGATGCCAAACATCCTTCAGCCTACATTGCGTCGCATCTCTACTTTTGTAACCAGAGGGATTGATCTCCTCTAAACTAGAAACCATAGCCTTCTTAGAAGGCTTCTTGAACTTCTTTCCGACCATTTTGTCGAAAGCTTGTTTGACACCTGTGCTGTGCATCAAACCACACCCAACCGTGGTAGCAGCAGCAGCACCTCTGCTTAAGAGTACATCTAACATTCGCACCTCCTCTCTCTTTTTTTGATGCATATCATATATAGACCTCCTCACTGCAACATCGTACTGCTCTCTCTCAAGGGGTGTCATCACCACCAATATCCTCTTGTATGCCCTTTCCCCTATCCTTCCCAATCCTACTAGATGACCCACCTGCTATCCTCTCCCTCGAAGCTTCCCTCTCAATAGCAACCTCAACCTTCTCCTTTGAATTTGCAAGGTACTCCGTTACAGCCCTCGATCGCCTTCATTTAGCAATTCAAACACTTCTCCACATTGGGATTCCCTCATGCTAGATGGTTTTTCAATCTAGTGATCCCACCTCCACTCATCTCCTTATGGCAATAAGTACATCTCGTCCATAATCTATTCTCATCTATAGCTTCCTCATGCTGCCAACCAATATTAAATGCCCTCCTCTCCCTTGTCTTAGGTCATATCTATAAAAAAAAAAGGACAATAACAATTTAACCTAAGTACACTGTATATAAGAATAAAATAGCATTTAATCGCAGAAAACTTAAAGTAGAAACAAGCTTAAAATAACATATTAATAAGAAAGTAATTGAATTTGAATGAGAACAAAAAAACTTAATTTTATATCTTTGATTAGAATAACATATAAATTAAGTTTAATAAATTTTGAAACTAATTCAATGATGGATTTACATAATATAAATAAACAAAGAAAAATAGACAATTTAAATACATTTTATTTATAAATTATTATTTTTTATGCTGTTTTATCACAAAAATAATTTAAAAATATTTATTTTTCACAAAAAATAAAGATGAATTATAGGGGTGATAAATCAGCCCCAAACTTATCACATAAAAAGTCAACCTTAAACATAAGGTTTTTTCTTTAAAAAGAAATCAAAACTTTTTGAAAACCCACAACATCTAGTGAAATCCATAGATCTATTATATGTACACAAAAATCTAGGCATTTGAACTAAAAAACATGATTTATAATGAAAAAAAGTGTACATATCATACCTGTGACCGGTGAAAACACTATAGTTACAGAACAAAACTAAGGTTTTATCCACAATCCCTAACCTTTTGCAAACAATAACCACAGAGTTTAGGTCGAAAATCCAAGTGTTTGAATTGATTTTTATGTTTTTTCGAATGGTTTTGGAGTTGGGGAGAAGTATGGAAATGAATGAGAGCCTTCTGCGCGCGAGTTATTTAATTAATTTTTTTATCGACAGTATCAATCAATACTGTCAATAAATTCTATTTGTCGAACTGTATCACGCGGTATGGTTGATAAATTGACCGTGTCGCATGATACGGTTGTTTTTTAACTCATCTTATCCTACGATATCGTATTGTATTGACCGTATCGGTCAATGCGATACGATGTTTTGAACCATGCCTTGTGCTGTGAGGGATGTAACCAAGTGTTGTTTAGGGTGTAAACTAGTGCTGATAGGGGTGTAACCTAGCCTTGTAAGAAATGTAACCTAGTGCTGTTTGGGTTGTTACCTAATGCGGTTAGGTGTGTGACCTAATGATGTTAAGGGTGTAACTCTTTTGTTTAATAAGTGCCCAAGTGTTTTGTAGGTTGTAACCTTGTGTAAGGTGTGTAACTTAACTTTGTGAATGCACGTGATGATGAACCAGTCAAGATAAAAATGAATTACTAGACAAATGATCGAAATTTCTTCTTCTTTAAGTCAATGCATTCCTCTTTTCTTCTTCTACTTCTTCTTCTTCAAGTTAATGCATTCTCTTTTCTATTCTTCTTTTTTCTTTCTTTTCTCTTGGTCCAAACACTGTTACGTAGAGCCTTTCTTCTTTTTATTCATGTAGAACGTTGGATTTTTTCTTCTTTTTTTTAAATTTTTGGTGGGCCCCATGAAAGAGTGTAACCTTTTGCATCAGGTAAAGCAGGTTAACATTATTTTATTATTTCCAAATATGTGATTAAGGTTTAAAGAGTTTTTCATGTATGGTACATGAATAGTGTTTTTTGGTTGAACAACCAGGTGGGGTTTACATATTGAATTTCTATTGTTAATTTTATACTTTACAATTCAGTAGTTATCCCTTTGATACAAATTCAAATCTCATAAATCAAACGCCTTATTAAGAGAAGGAAAAATTATAAATTTATATTTTTTTGATTGGTAATATTATAACCCACAATAATATTATAAATATAGAAACACACAGTATTCAAGACAACGTACCGCACTATTCAAAACAATGGAAATTCATTATGTAAATCTAGCTGGGCTGTTCAACCAAAGAACTCCATAAGTATTGATTCTTGAATAAGTGATAGTGGTGTTGCTTATGACTTAAGGACATGGAATGGTGTTGATGAGCTTGTTAAGTCCCCTTTGCGATGGCTATCATTGGCATTATGGTGTCAGTGAATCAAACTGTCTCCATTGCTGAATAATGCAGGCTATTGGAAGGTATGTGAATCTTAGTACGGGGAGTAATTTCGAGCTATGGGAATTGGTCTGGGATGCAGGGCAGGTACTGAAATTCTCAAATGGGGCATGTCAATGTTGGGAGGTTATAGTAGACAATTGGTCGCATGGGTGGATTTATGCTTTGCATGGGCCATTGGGTCAGGAATAGGTATAGCATATGTATTTGCTATAATCTTTGATTTAATTTTCCAAAAGCTAAAAGCTTACTTGTTTGTTGTGGATCTTTGTTCACAAAAAGGTAGAATATGTAAACTGTGGATCTTCGTGCATGAAAAAAGCAGAATATGTAACTTTGAAGTAATAAAGAACATTATAGAGGTGATTAGGAAACTTTATGTGGTATCGTGCTTAATCTTTGGATTTTATCAATTTGTTTGTTTCTCAAATTGGTAAGTAGTAACTCTTTTTATCATTCTATAAGTTGAATTCATTTCATTTTATTTTATTTTTTAATTGCAGGATGGATCATAAGACATGCTGACCATCTCTCTAATTAGTCATCTATGATCGATGTATTTTGTTAGACAATAAGAGAAGCCTTTGCTGGTTTAAGTTGTGATGGACTTAATCCCCTATACCATGGTTATGAGAATAGTTATTAGGAAGTCCATACACTTGACTAGTGTTACCTATTATTTTGTCTATGAGGACAAATTCTATCATTCGAGGTGTAAAATGGAAGTCTAATTGGCATGGTAATTTGTATTGTCTGTTCTTCCTCCTTTTTTAAATTTTTTTTTTTTAATTCGCCCGTTTTCTTATTTGTCATGGCATGGGCTGACTGCTAGTGTTAGGATTAGAGTAAAACAAGTGGGGTAAAATCAGGAAAAAAATTACAATCACAGGAGCACGTATTGTTTGTTTCAGGCTGTTTCATCATCTGTGCCTGACGGTGAAACAGCTGTACACATCGGCTCCAAACACAGATGTGTACAACTGTTTCACTGTCTGGAACATACGATGAAATAGCCATTGGAACAGATGATATGTCTGAATGACAGGCACTGAAGAGGGGAAAAAGGCTGTGAATCTCTCTCTCTCTGTCTCTCTTTGTTATAATCTTCAACCTTTACTTCATGATCTGAAACTCCAGCTGATTTTCCATCATCTTCAGCTGCTCTTGTATCAAGATTACAATTCCTTTTTTACCCAGAATACAATCCATTCCAGAGATAAAACCATAAATTGATTTCTTCAAGGTTTTTCATTAAAGTGCTGATTTGCAGGAAGTTACTCGTTTTGTGGGATGGGGGAGGGGAAAATCTGAAAAAAAAAATGACATTATTGGAAGAAATATTTGCTATTTTTGTTTCTTTTTTTGACGATATTTGGATTGAGAAAATAAATTATTTTCTTTTCAGAAACACGTTGATTGTTGACGATCCAGTGGAGACTCTAGGCTGTAGTCGTTCTTTTAATGTTTGAGGGATTTCATGGAAACCCAACACCATATCAAAGCTCAAAATTTTCTGATGCTTGGTCTTCAGTTGATCTTTCTTCTTGCTGGTATTGGTGCTTGTGTTGATATTTCTTCAATTGCAGGCAAGGTCAGTGATTCTCAGTACTGTGGGTTCTTAACCATTTCATTTCTAGTAGTAATTGCCTCTTATTGAAAATTTTCCTCACCAAATTTTTGTGAATGTTTTGGTTTTTTAAATTATTGTTATCCTTTCATTCTATGAATTGATCTTATCATGTATTCATTTCTGCCTTGCCCCCCACAAAAAATAATAATAATAAAATTGGAAAATCATTTAAAAAGGCTAATTTTCTGCCCCAGAATGGAGCACATAGGTTACCTAGTAGCAAATCAAGTGATATAACTGCTCACTGATCTTGACCCTCCTTTTATACATTGATGCTTTTGGTACAATGTTGTTTACTGGGTCTACATCACAGCTAGAATATTCTTCATAATGACTTTAGGGTAAATACACTGTATCTGAGCAAAAAAGCTCTTAAGAAAAGAAATTGATGAAAATGGATAAACTTTTAATGGAGCGTTGCACATCTCTATGGGAATCTTTTTGCATTGTAAGTTGTGAACTACAGATGCACCTAGCATTTGTGAGTAAATGGTGGAGACTCTTAAGAAAAGAAATTGATGAAAATTGATAATCTTTTAATGGAGCGTTGCACATATCTATGGGGATCTTTTTGCATTGTAAGTTGTGAACCGGAGATGCACCTAGCACTTATGAATAAATGGTGAGTTTCCAACATTTATCATAGGGTGGCTGCCCACACCGACGCTTTTTTTTTTGGGGATATAGAGCTGCAGCATTTCAAGGACCACGGATTAGCATAGGAGAGATGTATTTGTGCCTATGATCATCTGGTCATGCTAGTTTATATGTGCCACCTGTAGGCATTAGTTAAGTATTCATTTTCAAATTCTGTTTCTTTTTAGTTTTGCAGAATCAGCAATTCTGTGTGAAGATGGATCCTTATGCTAATATAAAAGTCAGCACTAATAAACTCGTCTCTCACTATGCTTTACTCTTTGTTTCTTTCTCATAAATATTTTGGCATACTTGTGCTTTTCTGAATCACTCTTCTACAATAACTGTTGCATAGTTATTTGCTCGCACTTTGCTGCTCTCTCCCTCTCTCTCTCTCCACACTAAGTATGGGAAAAATTACAAAAAGTTGGAAAATTACCAAATTGGAATGAATCTCAAACCAATAAAGAACACTTTATGTTTTCTAGATTTAAATTAGATAAACCGCAAGGTTCCTTCCTCATAAAAAATAAGGACCGAACTTCTATTTTCTTAAAGCTAAGGTCCTTTCCTCTAAAAAAAATTTGATACTTTTTATCTAGAAATTTCCTACTTAACTTATTCTCTGGAAAATTTTTTGTTAACTTTGCTTTCTCTTGAAATATTTCTTTTGATTTTGGTACTTGCTCTGCAGGCTCCCTAGTCCCTTCCATTTATTCGTGCTGGTAATTTATTTATTCTAGAGATGGATGAGTCCGCAAACTGAGAGAGTTGTATCATTCTTGCATTTGTTTACATCCTTGTTCAGCTCATGTATTTAAGCTCTTATGTTGTGCTTATCCCATTTAATTTTCAGGTGGACAGGTTTAATCCGAGTTCTGTTTACAAAAGCAACCCAAATATCAGCTCTCTTTCTTCGGAGAAGTATCTTATGAAATCTTATTTTGAAAAATATGGAACTCTGTTTGACTCAGATTTCCTAGATTTTATAGCTCACGGTTGTTCCCTTGGTTCCTGTAAAGCTCTCCCCGATGATTTGAACCCTGTGTTCAGACTCTCCATTCTCCAGCACCATCTGATTGGTGACGGTTCTCATCGCCATTTATTTACTTCC
Organism: Pachysandra terminalis; assembly: GCA_031762675.1. NCBI lineage: Eukaryota > Viridiplantae > Streptophyta > Magnoliopsida > Buxales > Buxaceae > Pachysandra > Pachysandra terminalis. The sequence goes on along the minus strand of JAUPMG010080896.1, from coordinate 18,453 downwards.
TTTAAATTTAATACCCAGTTAAAGGACATATCCAAGTTGCCTAATCATGTCTGTGAAGCCATAATTATTGAAAGACTGCCATCCGGAGTCTTCGCAGACCCATTTGAACTACAGCATCTTGTTCAACGTGGTGGTAGGAGATTTCTTCATATTTTTGGAACGAGGTTTATTAATGGTTGTTGTTTTTGTCTGACAAATTTTAATTTGGAACCATTTGTTGCAGTGTTCAGTGATGCTGCTGTGTTTGGAGATACGAATTTGGAATTACCTTCGGCTCTTTCTAACCAATCAGCCGTTGAAATTCACATGGATCTCGATCCCAATATCTTATTGAAGAATGATAAAGCACTGGAAGTTAAAATAGAGGTTCCGCTTCATGCACGATATCCGGTGAGTTTTGAAAAGAAATCCCCGAGTGGAAAGGATCAATTTATATTTGATCTATATATCGTATATTATGTATATATAGATGAATACATGACCCAGCATTGCTGTTTGTGAAGTTAAAAAAAAAAAATCCCTTGGACTCTGTTATCCAAATGAAGTGGTAATATCTATAGGATCAATGGATTCATGGTAAAATTTCTCCATGACTAATGCTTTTAAAAGCGTTTTGATGGGCACTCCATGAGACATTTAGTGTGGGTATATTCTCATATATTGAAAGCAAGGTTTTAAATTTCACTGGCATGCTGAGGCATGCCGCGAAATATCGCCATTTTCTAGTTTGGTGACGCGAAATATTTCGGCTTATCAGATATATTTGGTGAAGTTTTGCCAGCCCCCCCCCCCCCTCCCCCGCGAAATCTTAGTCGAAATTGAAATTTAAATCCTTGATGAAAGTTATTAATCAGACTCCAGTGTTGGTATCCAACAATTTAAGTTTTGGAGCGTGTAGTGGAACCTCATTGAGAACTAACTACGCATAGGTCACCCAAAAGCTCTAGTTTTCACATAGGTCTCTCCAAAATAGTGCTATCAATAGTCTTCAATAATTTATATATATGACTAACCATCTCCATACTGTCTATTTCATACCCAATTAGAGCAACTCTTTAAGGTCCTTGAGATGCTGGCATTTCTGATTCTATCTCTTCTACTTCTAGCCTTGCCACTCATTATTCCAATTATTTTCTACATAGGGATAGATTCCATATCAGATTCTACCATGTGAATTTATTGCTGAAGATGTTACAAAAAAGTGTGAAAATTAATAATGAAGAAAACGTAAAAGTATGACCATATATAAAAATATGCATACAATATTTGATCCATCCCTGTGTTCCACACGGGTTAGCTCAACTCTCTCGAGCTCAGGAACTTTACCTGATATATGGTCCTTATGGGTGGGGTCATGTATCCGGGGTTTACCCGATCCCCACTAAGTGGGGTTGGGGGTTCCACTTCACCAAATATATATATATATATATATATATAGATAGATAGATAGATATTTGATCCATCCAAGAGCTCTATAAGTTTGTTGCAGAACATAGTATAATGCATTATAATGGGCTTATTTCTGTACTGGAAATGTGATTCTTTCTTTGTATCCCAGTAACAGCATTCTAGAGCTAAGCTTGTGAAACTGCTGCCTGTTGATTCGAAAATGTCGTTTATTGCAGCGTCTTGAATCAAATGGTTATTCAACAGTTGAGATAGGTGCACCAGATTTGTTCGTTCGTTGCAGCATAGAAGGAACAGCGGTGCAACATCGGAACTGTGTATGGATGTTAACAGATCAGGGTGCTGCGGAATCAGTGACTGCTGCTGTTTTTTGGAGAATACCTTGTGGGATTGAAACACATGCTAAATCTGTATCTTTTGTTACTTTTCTTTCAGCCTTATTATCTACTGTTTCAATTGTTTTAGCATGCATATTTTGTTCAGATTTTGACAGTAGAAACTTGAAACCATCATAACTTTTTCCCTGGCAAAATTAACTTCAGGGTCTATGGCAAGTCATGCTGGAGATACAAGCTTACTAATTGTATGTTATGTTATAAAGATATGGTGTTGTCTTTTAAGCCAAGCAACCTTGACAACTTTTATAAATAAGTGAACTAATTTGTGATTTAAAACAGGATCTTTCCACCTTTCATCTGTTCTCCCAAGAGTTTCTATCAAGGTTTGCAATGTCGATGTCGCAAACTGGTAAGACCTGTGATATTTTTGACACGTCATGACATCTGGGAAAAAAAGAACTATTTATTTGTTTTCATAATTTTATAGTGTTTTTTAAAAAAAAAAAATATAGTTTTTCCCTCGTGTCACTGAGAAAAGTGAAATCTGGCGATTTCTTATGAATTTCGTGTCGACAGTTCTAAAATCAAATCATCGACATGGAAAACACTGGTTTCTACAAGCTTTGAGTACAATTAATCGTTGTATCTTGGAGAACGGCTGCCTTAACCAGACTGTATCAAGGATGCGGTCTGACTGAGGCAAAATCAGCTTTAAGGACAGGGAAGATCACGATAACCTTTTCTTCCTTATTTGCAGATCTATATATTGCTTGTGTACATCTATTCGTACTAATATATATTACACTATAAGTGTTTTAGTTTGGACATTTGATTATTGGTTTTATTATCTGTTAATTATTCAGTGTATTCATATCTGCTATCATTATTGTTCCAGTATTCTTAAGGCCAACCTTGTAGTGCTCTTGACTAATTAATCAAAGTGAATTCTGTTCAGACATCCAAATTCGGAAATAATAACAAGAGTTTCGTTCTTTCTTGAAACCATCCATGTGACATATTGTTACGGTTCTAAGTGTTAAGTGCTTAACCAAATGAGTTTCTATAAGTCCTGGGATTTTTGGAACAATGGTTTGGCACATAACAAATGGTATCAGAGCCATCACCACGTTACGGGTTTAAGTCTCGAAAGAAATAATATAGATTGGATTAAAATGCATTAGTATTATGTATGGGCATGGTACAAAGTCATTGAATATTAATAGGTAGATGAGTGGAGTCACCGATAAGGAAGGGCTACCGGCAGGTTAGTGTCGATAAAGTGGACCACCGTGGAAGTCAACTACGGAAGCGTGGTCGTGTTATGGTCCTAAGTGTTAAGTGCTTAACCGAATGAGTTACCACAAGTCCTGGGGCTTTGTTTTTGGAACAACGGTTTGGCACATAACACATATGTTCTATATAATTATTATAAATGAGGCATTCTAGGCTAGTTCCGTTATTGAGAAGTTGCCACCTTCTTGACAGGAATACAAAATCTCTCTAAAACACCAAGGACTTATCAAACACATGTTGCCCATATGAAGGGCCAATCTAGCTGAAGGAAAAAAAATAACTTGGCAAAGGAGTTTGCCACAAAAGCCAATCTTGTGGACCTAAAACCTTGAGGTTGTGTTTGGAACCTGGATTTGGATTACAGAAGAAATGAAAAAAAAAAAAGGTGTTAAAGAAAACACTTTTTTTTGTTTGGTTGACATTTTTGAAAGAAAAGAAAGGAATTTGAACATAAAATTCTCTCAAATTTTCTCTTTGTGACTAAAAAATTCTCTCCAAAATGGTAGAGATTTTGAGAAAAAAGAAAATGAAAGAAGTTGGAGAGAAAGCCTCTCTCCCACCACCCCACCACCACTACCTCCCCCCTCCCTCCCACCACCACCATCACCACTACCACCACTACCACTTCACCACCTCCCCCCACTACAGCCACCACCACCACCACCACCACCATCAAATGCATGGATTGCATGTTGTAATCCATGCAATTATTTTATATGGCTAACAGAAAAACTGACTAATTTTCATTTTGATTTTATTTACGCAATCAAACAAGAAAAAACATTTTCTTTATAATTTTCTCTATCCAATTAAACAGTTAAAAATAATGTACTTTCTTTTATTTTCTCCTTCTTTTTTTACTTTTTTTTCTTTTCTTCTGAAATCCAGGGTTCCAAACACAGCCTAAAGGAAATCTGACAAGACTCACCATGACAAATGACCCAAGTCAGACTATAAAAATTATTTATTTAAGAAGAATAATAAAAATAAAAATAAAAAAACGAAAAAGGTACCTTGCTTTTTTGTGGGAAGGTGAAGACCATCACCAAAATAAGCTATAAGCCTTGGCGCCCGACCGTACGTCGGAGGATTAGTCCTGGGCAAAGCCAAGGGATACCTTGGGAAACCAAAAAGAAAAAAAGAAGAAGTATATCATAGATGTAGTTCTCTTCGAGATCAACCTAGTTAGCAATGTGACAAAGTGGAGGTAGATACAGGAGAAACCAGACATATGTGCAATTTCAGGAGCATGTTTTCATGCGAGACGCTCGAACTCCCCAAGTAGCTGGAGTAGGAAAAGCATTTCTTAGACTAGTTTCTGGAAAACCAGACATAGGGTCGGACTTGGTCTAAATAAATTTCAGCCGGGCTTGGTCTAAATATATTTCAGCCCGGCCCGGCCTATAAAATTGCTAGCCCTAGTCACCAATATAAGGCTAATAATATCCATTACATCTATACATAAATTGTCCATGTACCAAATGGATGTAAAAACTGCTTTCCTTAATCGAGACAGAGAAAGAGATTTATATGAAGTGGCTTGAGGGATGCGTGACACCCGGGCAAGAAAATGTGTGTTGACTTGTTAAATCCTTGTATGGACTAAAACAATAACATAAGCAATGGCATGAAAAGTTTGATGAAGTTCAAAAAATGTGTGTAGACTTATTAAATCCTTTTATGGACTAAAACAAGAACCTAAGCAATGGCATGAAAAGTTGGATGAAGTTCTAGTCTTTAATGGTCATGTGGTTAATAAATCCTATAGACATGTTTATTCTAAGCTTTATGAAAATATTGGTGTTATCATTTGCTTATTATATGTTGATGGCATGCTGTTATTTGTTACTGAAATTAGAGATAATTCAATCAACCAAGAAATTCCAAGTCAGTTAACTTTGATGTGAAAGATTTAGGACTACATGTGATTCTAGAGATTAAAATTCTAAGATCCGAAGTAATATTGGGCTTTGGACTTCCATATGGCTAAGTCTTAAAAAGAGTCTAGAATAGAATGGAGGTTTGAGTAGTTCTTGCTTTCAAAAAGGCGACATGACAAACCAACCAGGATCTAACGGCATCGTTTGCGGGAGTATTCGAATCGATCAAAACGACTTGAGTTTTGAAGGTTTTTGCAACAATGGGAAGAAATGGCTAAGAATCCAAGAAAGAAGTGGAGTATTGTCAGGTTGGCTTCTACTACAAGGTGAGGAAGTGGAAAGGTTGTATTGGAATACGGAATGACTTTGTGAAAAGGAAGAAGTAGGTTAAGTATACGTTCATATTACTTGCTTAATATATGGATT
>JAUPMG010080896.1:0-13009 GCA_031762675.1 Pachysandra terminalis | reverse complement strand
ATCCATGCAAATAATAGTTTTCATCAACTCATTATAGTTCATACAAAACAGAGCAATCATGTATAGGTGCAGTTGTTCATTGACTTCTCTCTACTTTCATATCACTTGCTTAATATATGGATTATCCATGCAAATAATAGTTTTCATCAACTCATTATAGTTCATACAAAACAGAGCAATCATGTATAGGTGCAGTTGTTTATTGACCTCTCTCATGTTGCAGCTTCTTATTAGAAATAAAAAAAAAATGCAAAGTGGTGGCATTTAATTATTGTGTTTCATAAGCATCTATCAAGAATGGCACTACATGGCCTCTTTCCTCAGGTTGTTTTGTTCACTTCATCTTTTTGTTTTTCCTCTAATAAGAAACTTAACTAATTAAAGGCTGAAGGGGGAACCCAATCGGTTAGAGAAGAGAAAACCTCATCATTGTTGATGGGTGAAGAAGTAAAGAATGCCCATTGTTTTTTGCTCAGATTGAGAAAATTCTAAGTCTGAACAAAAATCCCTCATTGTTGTACAAATATTATTTTGATCTTCATTATCTTGACCTTGTAGAGCCCATGTATTAAGAGAAAAGTTATATTTTTCATTGTTGTTTCTCAGTCTCGGAAGCCATGGAAGCAAAAGCAGGAATGGTGTCGGTTTACACAAGAGAAACGAGTTCCTGGTGATTCAAGAAAGAGAAGAAAAATAGACGAAGAAGAAGAAGAGGATGGTACTTGATTTCTGAATACATAACTTATTTCCATTTGTGACACAAAAGTTAGCTAATTTCGAGGACAACTATCCCTCCAAGATCCGAAGACCAGTTTGTGATTAAATATATTTGATGAAAATTAAAATGCAAGAGACGAAAATAAATTAAATACAGAAACAAATGACTGAATTCAAATAACTACCCTAACTACCCATGGCTTTAGATAATTACAAAGTAACCCGTCCACTAAGGATAACAACAGTAACTTCTCCTATCATGCAGTTCAGCACTTCTCCACTCTATTCTGCTTGATCTCCACGTAGACCATGTGGTTAATTATAACCACCAGGATGACATGGCCATGATCCCCTCTCTCCTACGCTACCTTTGCATGGCTCGATGGTGTGGGTCCCAGCATCAATGTACGTCCTCACTGTTATGTAAGTAACATTGCCCCCTTCTTAATTAACCTTGTCCTCAAGGTTAATAGTTGAAAATTTCTGCTCGAGAATGTGATTGGGTTCCCACGTGGCATCTTCTGCACTTGCTCCGGCCCACTAATCAGCACATGAGTGATCGCATGCCTCCCTTTTTGAATTAGCAAAAACAGGGTGGATTCGAGTCCCACGTGACACAGTTCTAGCTTGTAAGCAACTGTCCCAATTTTTTGCAACACCTTGTATGACCCATAGTACCTTGGAGATAATTTTAAAACTCTTCTCATTGCCACAAAATTTTGACGATAAGGTTGGAGTTTCAGATAAACCCAGTTTTCTACATGGAAATGTCTCTCTGTTCTTTCATGTCAGCAAACCTCTTCATACGTGCCTGTGCAGACTCCAGATTTTCCTTCAATAATTTAAGAATAACATCCCTCTACTTCAAGGAGCCTTCAACTGCTTGGACTTTGGTTGTCCCAGGAATATAAGACAATAATTTAGGAGGAGGGACCCCATAAACAACTTCAAAAGGATTCATCTTGGATGATGAATGATAATTAGTTCTCAATACTTCTATTGATCACTTCAGTTTGACCATCCGATTGAGGATGATAAGAAGAACTCATGTGCAACCAAGTTCCTTGCAATTTGAATAATTCCCTCCAGAAATTACCTGTGAAGGTATTGTCCTTATCACTGACAATGGTGATGGGCATTCCATGAAGCTTGAAAATATTATCCATAAATGACTGTGCAATTGAGGCGGCCGTGTATGGATGAGAAGGAAAGATGAAGTGGCCATATTTTGATAGTCGGTCGATAACCACCATTACCACATTTTGTTTGTTAGATGTAGGCAACCCTTCTATAAAATCCATAGAAACGTCAGTCCATACCTTGGTGGGAATTGGCAATGGTTGAAGGAGTCCTGCAGTACCCACGTTTTCTACCTTCACCCTGTAACATATGTCACTTTCTCTGACAAACTTTCTCACTTGTTGTCTCATTCCCTCCTAGAAGCAATTATTTTTCACACGTTTATAAGTGGAATATAATCCAGAATGGCTGGCAGTGGGAGATGATTGGAGATGACTGAGGACTTCTAAAATAATGGGACTCCTGCAATTTAGCACCAATCTACTTTTGTAATACAAGAATCCATCGTGCACAAGATTCCTGTTAAGGCTGAAGTTCCCTTCTTTAAACTGCTGGATTTTACTTTTAATTCTGGGAAATTAGGATTTTCCACCTCCTCCTTTATCTGATTGACCCATATGGGAGTGGGACCCGCAATAGCAAGAATTTATCCTTCTCTTCCTCTCTTCTGGATAAGGCATCAACAGCTTTATTTTCTCTCCCGTTTTTGAACTCGACCACAAAGTTGTATCCCATTAATTTGGATAACCACCATTGCTGCATTGGAGTCTCGATTCGTTGCTCTAACAAATATTTGAGGCTCTGTTGATCTGTCCTAATCATAAAGCTTCTTCCAACAATATACGGAAACCATTTTTGAACGAAGAAGAGACTTTCCTTTAAGTGCTTTGTTGAAATAAGCAAGAGGTCTTACCTGTTGAATTAGGACTGCTCCAATCCTCGTCCTGGATGTGTCGCATTCAATAATAAATAATTGAGAAAATTAGGGAGTGCCAAGACAGGTGGGGACATCACTGCTCTTTTGAGATTTTCGAATGCTTCTCTGCTTTGTGACGTCCACACAAAAGAATTCTTCTTTAACATAGAAGTTAACAGACTTGAGATTTCTCCATAATTCTTTATAAACTTTCTGTAATATCCTGTGAGTCCAAGACACCCATGCAAGCCTTTGATTGTAGTTGGTTCCGCCCACGTCATCATGTAGGAAATATTTCCAGGATCTACTACTACTCCTTCTTTAAGATACTACGTGCCCAAAATATTCAACTTGTTCACAACCGAATTTGCACTTTGCCAACTTGGTAAATAATTTATTTTTTTGCAGAACCTCCATAGTAATTTGCAGATGGACCACATGATCATTGAACGACTTACTGTACACCAAAATGTCTTCAAAAAAGACAAGACTAAATTGATGTAAACACGGTCTAAATACCTCGTTCATAAGACTTTGGAAAGTTGATGGAGCATTCATAAGGCAGAACAGCATAACGAGAAATTCGTAGTGACCCTCGTGTGTGAGCAATTCGTTCTTTGGTACATCTTCTGGGTTGACCCGTACTTGGAAACTGGATTGCATATCCAATTTTGAAAATATTATCGACCCATGAAGTTCGTCCAATAATTCATCTACAACAGGGATAGGGAATTTATCTTTTATCATCTCTTTGTTGAGAGCCCGATAGTCAACGCACATTCTCCAACTTCTGTCGTATTTCTTGACCAATAAAATTGGGGAGGAGTAGGGACTTTGACTTGGCAAAATAACTCCTTCTTGCAGCATCTCACGTATGATTCTTTCAATTTCTGATTTTTGAAACCGATAAGGCTGGACACTGACTGGCCTTGCTCCCTCAATTAGAGGAATTCTGTGATCACAGGTACGGGTGGGTGGAAGTCCACGTGGATCCCCAAAAATATTTTGAAATTTATCCAATATCTGTTGAAGTCGTGGCTCACTTTCGGGGGGTGGAATAGTTTCAGTTATGCTGAATAACTGCAACATGACTCCCTCTCTCCTGGATATACTCCACCTTTTAGCATGTGGGTCCCCCATTATCTGTATCTCCTTGAACTATTCCCCTTGTAACTAAGAAGAGTTCCCGATGAAGTGAAACTGCATTGTTAGATTAGAGAAGTCCCATGTGATTAGTCAAAGAGTTTGTAGCCAATGGATTAGGTACTGCATCACACCCACCAATAAAAAGTAAGTAAAAAATCATAATTAATGGGAATTTCGTTGAGCAATAACCCCATATTTCTGGCCTTTCCTTCTCCCTTGATTCTCTCTCCTGTGGCCACCATTACTTCCACTTGTTTATCTGTATCAATTTTAATCCTACTTTGTGAGCAATAATGGGATTTAAAAAATTATGGGTGCTCCTCCCCTTCACTTTCATGGTTTAGGGAGCTGCAACCCCCGTCATTGCATGAAGAGATATTTCGGGAGAATTGTCAAGCTCAATGTGCTCCATGTCTCCTTCGGTCGTCACTAGTTCTTCCTTCTTTTCTTCTTCATCGCCGTCTCCATCATAAAGATCCATCCATAAGATAAAGCCTTCTGGTTTTGCGTCTGTGACCCGATGAGAACTTTTTATCACAATAATAGCATAAGCCTTTCTCCCTTCTTTCCATCATCTCTGTTGGAGTGACCTTCTTCATGGGCATGGTACAATATTTTGAGGAACCCACAGTGTTTGGGTAGGAACTTTTAGGCACCTCGGCTTGAGCTTCTTTTTGACATAACCCTCTCCTCTTGCAGCTGAGCAACCCCAAAAGCCGTAGATAAAGTGGTTTGCTTGAGCATTTGAACCATGAACCTAATTTCTTCTTTCAATCCTTCAATGAAACAGCTTATCATGGCTGAATCGTTCAGCCCATCAGTACGGTTAGCTAAGGTTTCAAACCTACTTTGGTAGTCCTCTACCGAAGAAGTCTGACACAACTTTGTTAAGGTGGCTGTAGGATCCTTGAATTCGGTCGGACCGAACCGAACTTCCATTGCTCGAGTAAATTGATCCCACGTGGTGTCACATCCCCAAACCTATAGCACAATCCCTATGCGGGATTGTACGGATCACGAAATGCAACCTTCGGGTTCCATTGCTAGAACGCGAATTTCCATATCAAACCATAAATAATAAAAGTAAAACAATACCTTTATTGATCAGAATTGCAGAAGCTAAGAATTTAAAACAAATATTCCAAAATCAGAGTCTATGACTTCAGCTGAGTCATGGCCCCCATATAAGTTTAAAAGAAAGCATATAGTCTACTGTAGTTATTACATTCCAAAGCTCTTCAAAAGCACAAGTCTAAATCCTTAACTAAGCAATTAAATGCAGCAGCAAAGCAAAGGAAATCCAAGTCCATCATCATCAACTTTCTCATCCTATAACATGAGAAGTCGCGTGAGCTTAGAATGCCCAGTATGTAAATCAAACAATCATCCATCCCCATATGTTATCAATAGAGTCAAGTCAAGATAGCAATATAAGCATGCAATACATACAGATAAACATGGTTAGTTTTAATGAATAAGATGCAATAAGATGAATGAATGAATCAGGAATATGCTCTAAATGTATGCTCAAACAAAGAATGCAATGAATGTGCTAGACAAATATAGCCTGTTAAGTGCCCTCATAACTTTCAATCCAATACAAAGCAAATTTCGGGAATAGGCCACTAGGAACAGCCAGATGTCCCCTCTTCGTTTTGAGTGCTAACCCATGGTACGAAGGTCACCGTTGTGCTAAATTAAGAGTGAACGATACTCAAGGTGTTCCAACCAGTATAGGAGCTCGCAAGCATCCTACCCTAGTTTAAGTGGGGATTTTAACCCATAGGTGTATAGTCAACCCTTAGGGAACCTTGTAAGGAAACCCCTTATTTTTTACCTCCCGGGCTCACTTAACATTCTACATATGCTTAACATGAATGCAACATAGTATTAACAATTATAAATCCAATTTCCAATTATAGTTAAGTCCAAGGGTGAATGATGGGTACCAAACAATCATGGAACTCCAAGATGATGCTTATGATCTAGCTTGAGTCCGAAAAACCAATTACCAAGTCAATGGCACGAGTCCACATCATTTCCAAACTAAAATTCAAACCTGTGTCTGTGTAACAGGCTCATCGGTAGGTCCACCGGTGCCTACCGATGGGCTATTTATAACTAAAAACATGTCCCTATCAGTAGGCTCACCGGTGTACTGGTGGCTATCGACGGGTACAAGCTTGCACAGCACATGCCTCATTAGTAGGTCCACCAATGTACCAATGCCTACCAATGGGCTTATTATAACTAAAAGTCATCCCCTGTCAGCAGGCTCATCGGTGTACTGGTGCCTGTCTATGGGTTGCAATCTAGGTGATTTTTAAATTTATGGAATTTCTTCCCATTGATCCCCAAATCCAATTCTATATATTCTAAAGGCCTCAAATCATTAGGTTTTCATTATAGAACATGTTAGAGCATTACAAATACTATTTTTTATTTATTAAACAAAATCACGTGCAAGCAATCATCGAAAATCCATATGAACCATCAAGAACATGAACATGAACATGAACACATAAAAGGTTTATACAGTAAGATTTAACTTACCTGATCTGATTCTTCTTAATTCAGCATCACCAATGTCTTCTACTCTTCTTTTGTTCCTTATTCTTCTTCCTTTCTTCTTTTCTCTTGGCACTGCAATGAGGATGGCTAAGGTTTAGTATTCCAGATCTGAACCCTTTCTCTCCATTCTCTTCTCTCAAACTTTATCTCCAAGGCTTTCCAATGTGTCGTCCAAGAGATGGAAGGAAGGAAAGAAGATATACTACTTTCCCTTTTCTCTTCAACAAACAAATCCTATCAAAAACACCCTTATACTAATGTAACTTTGTAACTCATTTGGTTAGATGCAAAATAAAATACCCTATAATTATTATAAATCATTATAAATTAAGGAACCCTTCTAACAGAGGATTTAGGTCATTACACGTGGTGACCTCACCTGACTTCTTCGTCCAGTGAAACCATTGCAATGTTTTTCCTTCAAGATGAAAGGAAGCAATCACCAATTTCTAATGTTGAGGAGTTTGATGAAGAAAGAAGAAATACTCCGCCCGATAAATCCGTGTGGATGGTTCATCTCCATTGAACCGGGGAAAATTCAAACGGGTAGCTCTAGTTTCAATTCCCCTCATCTGCTCACGGTTTTGATTTTGATTGTCATTTCTTCTATTGATCAGCCTCTCTATTGAACTATCTCCCTTATTTGGGATATAGAATCGAATTTTGTTAGCAATTCTTGTAGCAACTCCTAATGTGCTAGTGATTCGTCTTGAAGACTCTTAAGCATATTTACATGGCTGTCCGAAGTTTCCTTCAAGTGCCCAACAGTTTCACTTAAGTTGGCCATTCTTGTACCTTCTGCCATGACAAGATCCCAGCTCTGATACCAAACTTGTTTCGTGATTTTTAAATACGTAACTTCTTCCTAATTGTGACCCAAAAGCTAGCCAAATTTGAAGATAACTATCCCTCTAGGATCCGAAGACCAATTTGTGATTAAAGATATTTGATGAAAATTACAATGCAAGAGAGAAAAATTAAATATAGAAACAAATGACTGAATTCAAATAACTACCCTAACTACCCATGACTTTAGATAATTACAAAGTAACCCTTCCAAGAAGAATAACTGCAGTAACTCCTATCATGCAGTTCATCACTTCTCCACTCTATTCTGCTTGATCTCCACGTAGACAATGTGGTCATAACCACCCAGATGACATGGCCATGATCCCCTCTCTCCTACGCCACCTTTGTATGGATTATTGGTGTGGGTCCCAGCATCCATGCATGTCCTCACTATTTTGCACGTAATTGAGGACGAAGAATAAGAAGATAAGAAGAAGAATGAGAAACTTACCGGTTGAAAATGGTCGTCGTTCATCGAAAATGCTCAAAGAAGATGGGTATTGACAATGAGTGGTATTCTCCTCTTTCAACAAGTTTAGAGAAACTATCGAGCTTCTCTCTTAAAGAAAAAAAAGAAATATTAGGGAAATAATTTTTTATTGCTTCTTTTAAAACAAAAAAATTGCCTAATCGTCGGATATGCTTGGAGAAGATGGGTATTGGCAATGAGTGCTACTCTCCCCTTTCAACGAGTTTAGAAAAACTAACAGGCTTCTCTCTTAAAGCAAAAAAAAAAAAAACTATAGTAGGGAAGTAATAGTTTATTACTTCACTTTTAAAGTAAAAAAAAAATTACTTTTTTGCTTCTCACTTGAAGCAAAAAAAAAAAAAAAAAAAACCAAAAGACTTCATAGAAATAGAACCAAACAGTGATTTTGCTTCTAAAAGCTCTATTTTACTTTTAAATGCTAAACAATGTTTGAAGTAAATAAGGATTATTAGTTTCGATCGCAATTAGAGTTGTGACTTGAAAGTTCAATAACATTCGATTCCAATCAAATAGTAATGAGATAATGAATGTTAGCATAAATCGAACAACAAATGGCACTTTTGTCGTTTACAATAACAAGGTCATCATACATCAGATCATCTACTGTTAAATGGATAATTAGTTGTATAAATTCTAACTAAATGTACCAAACAAAATCTTTTAAAGAGTTGTTTCCCTCTCTTCATTAATTATAAGGAGTAGGCAACTCATCAAAATTATGTAATTGTTGTTTTTAGAAGACTCAAGATATGCCTAAGGTTGGGTGCTGCAAAGGGAATGTTTTTTACATTAAAATGTTAAATATACTAGTTGTAGTTGTAGATTAGCAAGAGCTATACTCGTTTATCATATGTACAAATGAAGAAAAAGTGATGTTCAACGTTTATAGTAAAAGGGTCGTATGAGTTCCACTCGCCCATCGAAGTTGTACTTTTTAAATTTAAAAACATTCTATTACAATTGAAAGATAATGATTGTTTGTACCGTAATCATGTCTGCTTTGATTGAGCGGTATGTTGCAGCTGTTTATATTACTATATCGGGATCTCTATACATCAGATTACCTATCCTCAATCACATAAATAGTATTATAAATTTTAACTAACATAAAAAGTAAAATATTCCAAAAACTATTTTCTATCACTACCTTAATTGCAATAAATTAGAAAACTCATTACAATCAATGTATGTTCATTTCTAGAATAATAAAGATATATCTACTACATTATGATATTATATGGATTCAAATATGGCAAAATAGAGACTATTTATGAAATAAGAGACTATATTCAAGCATTAGAGTGGACCTTAAGGATGATTCAAAATGTATATTAGAAAAATAATGAATTCTCAAAACCGTTGTAGTCAGTTTAGTTAAAATTGTAATATTTCATATTTCATATTTATTTTTAATTATATTCATTAAATAGTAAATGATTAAAAAATAGTGAATTATTAAATCAAAAGTTGTATTTTAATTTGATAGCATATCATTAAAAAAATAAAATTATAAAAACATATATATATATAATGCATCACGTGCAAAGTTGTATCCTGAAGAAAGGGTAGAAGAGTATGACTTATCGTGGGACGTACAATGATTAGAAACATATGATCATTATGCTTCAATGGGCTTATTCTATTCCATATTTAAGAAATAAAATTAACTTAAATCGTTATATTTAATGACTATGTATATTTATCTAAAACTTTTACCATAAGCGCACTATTACATACTGCCTAGTTGGACCTTAACATTTTCGACTTTTACTATAAGTTGTAGAATTCAGTTGAATGCAACTTCTGTGGTGTCTCCCAAATGAGGAACCCTCCCACGTTTATAAGTCTCTAAGTTACAACGAGTAGCTAAGATTGTACCACGTTTCACAAATCTAATGATTAGGACTATTCTAGAGTTTTCTCAAAATGGTTCTACTTACGTCCTCTTTCTACATACTTCTAAAAGTCTCCTAGAAGACATTTTAGAGTTTATAGAATGCATATAGAAATTCTTATATACAAAGGTGTAGGAGCCTTTTTGAGAAACACAGTCCACGTGTCAATATGAGCTCACATTTCACCACGTAAGATCTAAGTAGGAGAAAATAGATCCATGTGTGGGCCTAAACTGATATGATACGAGTGTCCCCATAGTGTTGTTTGAAATAGAGGAGGAGGTGGGTCAATAAGGCTCGGTAGGTAGGTAGTGGCTGGTTCCTAGCTACAGGTGATAAACGAACGGATAGGCATTACCTTGTTCACTCTCAAGAACTTCTCTTTTCTCTCTAAGGATTTTTCTCCAAAAATAATCTCTCGAAGTATGGAGGCAACCAAACTCTTAAGTATACCTCTCACATCTCGAAATTTTCCCCTTTTGCCTAAGCCCTACTAAGATGGTGACAAGCATTATAATCTCATTAAATTGGTTAATGCTTTAAAAGGCTCCCTCATTATATTTCTTTAATCTCCCCATTAATTCAGTAGATTATCATTCATTTTGACTTACTAATTAGAATGACAAATCACTCCCTTAACAACTCATACTGAGGTAGTACCTTATGTCTTGGTGATTTAACCCATCAACTGCTGAGCCATTTGACACTACTAGATTCCAAGTCAAAATGCCAAGGTCCTACCTAATCACTGATGACACTCACGCCTTTGGCCACCACACTTTAAGACCAAAGAATCCCCAAGTAGTCTCTCATTCGAGATGAGGATCTCCTCTTCGATTAATATCTATAAGTCTAATGCAATATCAAACACTTTTGCAAGTGCTGGAGTCTCAATGTTTTCCTGGCATATCTGATGCTTTCTTGGTGCAATTGTTGAAAGTAAGCATATTTCGATTTGGTAAGTTCCAGATTTCAAAACTCACGTTGAATAAATTGAAAAATGTAAATAAGGAATAAAATTGCTATAAAAATGAGAGTAATCGAAAAGAGTTACCTAGTTAGATGGCTTGAAAGTTTTTCCTTGAATGCATGCATTTGCAGAACTCCAAGTGCTTCACCTTCTTACAAAAGATTGTTGGAATTCTTTTGTAGCCTTATTAACTACATTAAGTTTCCATGGAACTCCATAAGGTGGTTCATTAACTTATGATGTGGTTCATTAACCTATGAGGTTGTCCATTAATCTTAAGGTGACTTAATGGATTCTTATATGTCTTTTTATTTTTGTAATGTCTTGTTACTTGGAAAACCAACTATCTTCAAAATACACTTAACCTTAGTTAAAAGGAGAGTGATGAAGAGTACCATTATTAATGAAGGTTTCTTGATGGAAAGAATCCATAAGATTGTTTTAAATAGTATATACATGGCTTTTGGTTCATCTCGCCATGCATATAGCACATAACAATTGTGGAACTTGTGGCATCCCATAATTAATCCAAGCATAAGGGGTGAGTAAGGAAAGAGAGGATACAAGCCCATACCATCTAGCATACATATGTGTTAAGAAATAAAGAGACAAAAAGATGAAGAAATCAAGAACGCCAAAAAACGCAGATTACGTGGTTCGGCCAATAATGCCTACGTCCACGGATGCACACCCAAATCTATTATTTAGTAAAACTCAAAATCTTGTGTTACAGTGAACAATTCCCCAAATCCTAAAAGCATGAATAAATACCCTATAATTAGGGCTAAACATAATAGTAGTGAAACTCCTATTATTTCCCTAAACATAATAGAAGTGAAACTCCTATTATTTCCCTATACTCCGATACCCCATAGGGTTCGGTGTATTCCTAACAACTTACCAACAAAAATCCAACATAGACTTTTTTTTTATCATTTATCAACATCCTATTTAGGAAGTTTGTGACATTCTCAACAGAGTTATTATCCTTACCAACCTTAGAGATAACAGGGTTGTTATCCTCAACAACCTTACAGATAGCAGGGTTGTTATCCTAACTAACATCAGTCTCCATCTAACAACAATCTCCCACTTGGAGACTGAATGCGAACGACTATCCCATATGTAATCTTAAGTATAATACTACCCCGATGTGCATCATCCCTTTGGCTTTAGGCTAGAAGACCAACATGTCTTCAACTTCTCAATTGTGACCACCTTGGTCAACGTATCTGCAGGATTCACACTGGTGTGTATCTTCTCCAAACCGATCACCTTCTCATCCAAAAGTGAACGTATGAAGCGATACCTGATATCAATGTGCTTCATCCATGCATGAAAGGCTGAATTATTTGTAAAATGAATCGCGCTTTGACTATCTGTAAAGAGCTTGCAATCCTCTTGCCTCATTCCCAATTCTTTCAATAGGACCTATAACCACACGATCTCCTTGCAAGCTTCTATAGTTGCCACAAACTCTGCTTCAGTAGTCGAGAGAGCAACAATTTTCTGTAATTTTGAAACCCAACTAAATGCTGCACTTCCCAAAGTAAACACATAACCTGTAGTACTCATTTTGCCATCTAACCTGCCATGTTTGAATCAACATATCCTCGTAGAAAAATTTCAGAACCTCCATAGCATAAAGATGAGTTAACTGTACCTTTCAAGTATCTCATTATCCATTTAACAGCTTCCCAATGTTCCTTGCTTGGTTTACTCATAATCCGACTCACAACAACAACTGCCTATGCAATGTTTGGTTTCGTACAAACCATGGCATACATAAGATTCCCCACTGCAGATGCATAGGGAACCTTCTTCATATATTCTATCTCTTCAATTGTAGAAGCACACTGATCTTTGGACACTTTGAAGTGATCTGCTAGAGGAGTACTAACAGGCTTAGCATCACTCATGTTGAACCTTTCCAGCACTTTCTCAATGTATTGTGATTGAGACATCTTCAACTGTCTCTTGGATCTGTCCCTGCTGATCTGCACACCAAGGATTCGTTTTGCAGTACCTAAATCCTTCATTGAGAACTCCTTACAGAGTTGTTCTTTCAGCCTTGTTATTTCAGTCATGCTTGAACCTGCAACAAGCATATCATCTACATAAATGAGTAGAATAATGTAAGAATCATTAAACCTTTTGAAATAACAACAATGATAAGCATTACACATTTTGTACCCATTGTTGGACATAAAAGTATCAAACCTATTGTATCATTGTCTAGGAGCCTGTTTTAACCCATACAAACTCTTCTTGAGTTTGCATACCATGTTTTCCTTAACTGGTACCATGTACCCTTGTGGTTGCTTCATGTAAATTTCTTCATCTAGGTTGCCATGAAGAAATGTTGTCTTTACATC
>JAUPMG010080885.1:0-12856 GCA_031762675.1 Pachysandra terminalis | reverse complement strand
TATTCTCGAATTACCCATGTAGAGAGTGTCTCGTCAGGAAATTCGTTTTCATGACCAATCGTCCCAGTAAGGAGGGGATTACCATGAAATCCATTAAGGTTTATAGCTACAATAACCACTCCGAGTGCTTTCGATTTGGATGAATTCAGAAGTTGACATGTGAATTCCTAACGGTAAAGAGAGGACGTTCTCAAAGTCCGGAGGAAACTAGTCTTTTAGGAAGTACGTCTGAAGATGGCATTTTTTCAACTTCTAAAGCTCTTTCCACTGAGGATTTACTTTCTAAAAGTGAAGGTCCCAAGATATGGCTCGAAGTCAGTTCATGAGAATGAGTGAAAGTGACTTCGAGCCCTGGCTGGTAAGTCAGATGCATAAAAGACAGTATTCGAGGGGGTAAACCCAATTTGCATCCTTCGAGGAGGATGGAATCCTTAGTCTTTTGTGGGTGACAAGCTCTTTGACGAATTGACCCTCTCGAGGTGGTTAGCCTGGAATTCGTCTTAGTAAGAAGGGATATTCCTCATTCGAATTCACCCTTAGAAGGAGGGAAAATACCTCCTTCGAATTGACCATCTGGAGGTGGTTAGCCTGGGAAAGACTTCCTTCGGAATCGTTTGTCGAAGTTGTTCCTCGGAAATGTCCGTCGAGGTTGTCTCTCGGATTGTCTGTCGATCGAGGTTGTCCCTCGGATTGTCTGTCGAGGTTGTCCCTCGGCGGGAATACATTTGCCTTGTGATCCTTCAAGACAAAGCATATAAAATAGCCCTTCGAAGTTTATGGATATGATCCAAGTATGACTCCTTGGTTAGAAGGTATGGAAAGTTCCCTCAATGATCTTTCTTTGAGTAAAAGTACCTTTAAAATGTAAAGGGATGTATTAACATCACTCGAAGTCTGTTCTAGAGAGCAAATAGATGTACTTCAAGTATTTATTGAGATCATAACTATTTGAGGAGTCTATTAGGAGTACCATGCCCCTAAATACGTCATTCGAGTAAAATGAGGTCCGTCGAAGGAAGAGTAAGATTCTCATTCTCTCGGGTGTCCAGAAGGCAGTATGTCGTGGGAATATAAGTCCTTAGTCCTTTGATATTTTAGAAGGAAAGAAGGAATGTGTTTGCTGGTTTTAGGACACATGTCATTCTCTTGTGGGCTGAATTTCCAACAGATGACTTTCTTGAGAAGCTATCGCATTAATTGGTGATAAGAACGGTCAGATATCCTATCATTTCAAATTTTGCTTTTCACCAAATCGTTTTATTCATCGTACGCAATTGTTGACAACTTTTTAAAAAAATCTATTATTAAAATAATGTATTTACAAGTTTATCGCTCCGGGTTTACTTTATTTACAAAGTTTTTCATTGCAAAAGCTCAAAATTTATCTTTAAAATCTAAAATGTAAAATGGAGGTGATTCTATTTATCTTTAAAATCTAAAATGTAAAATGGAGGTGATTCTATGATGAAGTGTATCTTCTCATTCTCACTCTGAGAAAACTCAATATGTCTTTGCTAATCAAAGTGAGAACTCATTCCATTGACCAAAACTCATTCCAAGTAAGTGTCATGGAATGCATTCTCAAAATGAGAGGCAAACAAGGCTTAAGTTAACTAATAGAATTATAGCCAGCTGTTTCTCTTATGACTATTCAAATACCTTCATGAATACATTTAAGTCTCGGGTCGAACCCAAATCTAAAGGATTCCTTCCTTCCAGCTAGAATATTAGGGTTTTCGTTCGACATTATTTCTTTTTTGTTGGTTATGAAATTGTAGAAATTTTCAGGAGGCCATGGGTTGGTTCCAATGTTTCAAACCGGTTTGAACCAGCGATACAATGCAAGTCAATATCTACAAATTGAAATACAAAGAAAATTCAAATTCTCCCGGTTTAAAACGATGGTTGGCTCATGTTGAGTTAAAAGGCCAATCCAATCTTTTGATATTATTTAATTATATATAAAAATAGTATATACTTAGCATTACAACCTAAAATATATAGTTTAAATACATATATCATGTAACCGTTAATTATTAATAGTTTACTTTCACTAAAAATTACTATCAATTTTTTTCTGTTTAAAATCTGAAATATATAATTATATATGAAAAATTCTAATAAGAAAAACAAATTTGTGTTTTTTTACCAAAAAAAAAAACTAAGGGAGTAGGCCCCTACTAGAGTGCCCTGCACGCTATGCATCCATCTATCTCTACTTGCGTCCGTATACTTATTCCTCTAAGAAAAAAAAAAAATTATTTTATTTTTAATATAAAATAAAATATTAAAGCAAGTAATTGCTGAATTATAAAGACAGAAAAAGAAGTTTCAGTGATGGTGATGCCAGATTGGCAGGGCGATGTGGAACCCACGCACAGACAAACTGTGGGCTGCACGATCTGTGAAACCCATTCAAACTTTATTCTGCCTTTTTTCTATGAACCCAACAAGAGATCTAAAACGCGTTGGGTACTCACTAGTGAAGGGGGAAATGTGCATCAGTTGCTGCTGCTTCGGCATTTTATTTTGCGCATTTGACTGGCAATGGCATAGCATAACCATTGTTAGCAAAACGTAAAACTTAAAAAAAAACGGAACGCCAAAAATGCGAGTTTAATACGGTTTTAATTTTAAAAAACAAAAATAGTCAAATAAACGAAAACGTAAAAAATATGTTTAATAAATAATTCGTATTTAATGCGTATCTTGTTTAAAAAAATGTCAATATAATATATATATATATAAGTATTAATAATTAAACAATAATTTT
The DNA here is from genome assembly GCA_031762675.1 of Pachysandra terminalis. Classification (NCBI taxonomy): domain Eukaryota; kingdom Viridiplantae; phylum Streptophyta; class Magnoliopsida; order Buxales; family Buxaceae; genus Pachysandra; species Pachysandra terminalis. The sequence continues at coordinate 10,083 of JAUPMG010080885.1, read as the reverse complement.
TTTTTTTTTTTGTTAGAACTTGTTATAAAACCCTTTAACACAAAAATAAAGTTGTCGGCTAGCACGCATTTTTCATTGGAATTTTCAACGGACAACTTTTTTTTTGGTCAACTTTAAACACTAACTATTTTAAAAGCGTTTTTTTCAAAAAAAAAAAGTGTTTTAAACATTTTTTTTTTGCTTACAGAACGTTTTAAACGGAGTTTTAAACATTTATGCAATCAAATGCATTTTTTTTAAAAAAAAAACGTTGTTTTAAACGACGTTTTGCTAACAATGAGCATCACGTAGCTTCGTACCCTCTACAGCAACATGGTTATAGTCATCCTTACAGTATCGTTGAGATGCTGCCACAGTATCAAGAAGCGTACTAAGGGATTTCAGTGGGTTATTTACGAGTTATTAATGCCCCTAATTTAAAAATTTAAATTGAACCAATAAGATAAAACCACTTGACACTTGCTCCAATATTACACTTCTTACTCCTGTCTCAAAGTCTCCTCGGGACATATTTCCAGTAAAATATATACAAACTTGAAGGGCATGGCAACATCGAGAGTATTTTCATGTAGGAGTCAACCTCGAAGTCGCATCACTAAAGACGGATAAGGACATTACGATTATATTCTGAGTTCGAATTGACTTAATGATCTAATCATCGGATAGAAGCGATTTGATCCTATACCGAGTTCGAGTAAAGACTTAATGATCTAATCTCAAGACCGGTTAGAGACAATCTGACCCTACTCCGCATACAGATAAAGACTTTATGATCTAACCCAACACCAGATAGAGACAATGAGATCCTAATTCAAGATAGGGTGAAGACTTTAGGAACTTATCCCGATGACGGGTAAGGACTTTACAGTCCAATCCCAAAGTCTAATAACGACCTTATGATCCTATCCCGAGATCATAAGGCGACTTCATACCCCCACATTGATATCGACCTTGAGTGATAACCTTGTGACTTCATACAGGCGCTAAGTGGTTTTGACCACTTTCTAAGGCACTACAGCGGCCTAACCCATCCTGAGATGGGCAATTCATCATTGGAATGACGATTCAAACCTAACCTTTGTGTCAAGGTTCACATCATACCATTGTCACATTGAAAGCCCCCATGTATTGAGAGGTTATCCGAGAAGTGATAACACTACCCCCAACAACGTAGACTTTGTCTTATACCCCGAGTCCTAAGTGAAAGGGGCTATTTCGGGGTTGATAACACATCTCAGGTGTAAGAGCACCCGAGATCGCAAGTTGAGTTATTCTACAACATCGAGTAGTGTTCTAACTCGATGTTGTGAGGCATCACACTCGCAATCGAGTTACAATTACTTCACTCAGTGGCAATGTCCCTGATTTCTTATATCACTTGATAATAAGACAAAAGGGGGGGAATATCGAGAAACCTAAAGGAATGGTGGCCCAGAGAGACGTCCCTTCAAAACCCATGACGGTTATTTGGCGGTTGACCTAACCCACATGGGCAAATGTCACATCAAGGGACTGAGCACAAGCAAAGGTTGCTTGCACACTTGTATAAGGTGACAAGTGACAATCAACGTATGGGCAATGACATGTGGAAGCATCATACCGTGTCTACCCTCGATGACATACACTTGTCACTTAGGCCTTTTTCAAGGAATTTGGCTATGAAAGCCCTCACTCTCATTGAACAAAGGATGGACTTTTGAAACAATCTAGGATTCACGGAGAAAACCTAGAACCTATGACTTCAAGGCTCCTCTGTGTTTGTGCTCTCTTTGAACCCATTCCTTGGGGATCTTCGATTCCCTCTCTTTGTTCTCATTGACTTGATCTTAGCGAATATGGAAACCTCATATTGGAACGACCTTCAAGGTTTAGGCCACTACGAGACAGGCATTCGAACTCACCGTACCCCCATTGGTTAACCACTCAGATATTGACATCTGTCTTCTTGGGTTAGAGTAATTAATCCTTTTGTTAACCAATTTTAGGGATCAACATTTAGCGACTCCGCTGGGGAGCCTGTTGAGTTTCCCCTTTTTTCATCATTTCTTTTTTGTGATTGTGACACTCAGGCAGTCCATTCGAATCATCATGCAAAGCCAGCAAGATCCACTCCCGATGGAAGGACGGGGTATACCCGCTACTGAAGAACTAGTGGTCCTTCGCCTCGGGACAGACCCATCCCTCCCAACTGAAGATCTGGCTCCTCCACGCAAGCCTCGTTTTCCAACTCCTCCACCCCACTATCCCACATGTGAACCCTCCCTTTCCTGAAGCTTCCTTCATAACTCTCGCCGAGGCCATGTGGTAATTGATGATGCTGTTAGCCCAGCAAAATGTTAACCAATCCTCTACTATCTCGTAGTTATCCCCATCTATGTCTACTCCTCAAGAGTGAGTGAGACTCATTGTCGAGCCCAGCCACTGCTCCGCAACCGACCACATCGGTATTCGTTCAAGGAGTGGTTAACCCAACTACCGAATCGGCTATTGAGTTGTTCTCCTTTCAACCGGTCCCACAACCTTCAGTTCCAGCACCACTTCTCACTATCCCACCTTCATCATCTACCTTGGAGAGGTCTTTCATTACATTGGCTGATGTTGAAGCCTTGTTGTTGAAATCCCTCTATCGAGACCCAAGCTGGATCGATAGTGACTTTCCTCCTCCTGACCCAATCTCATTATTGCAAAGACCCTATCCTAAGGACTATGTCAGTCCCAAATTCTAGAAGTTCACTGACCAAACTGATAATGTGAAGGAGCATATCAGCCGCTTTATTGAAGCATTCAGATGTACGCTTCGGATCGTGACTTACGTTTGAGGGAGTTCTCAAAATCCCTATCTGAAAAGGCTTACACCTGGTATAACAACCTCGAGCCAGGGTCTGTGTACACCTGAGAATATATGGCCCATCTCTTTTACAGGAATTTTTTTGTGACCGCGGAAGCTTTCACGGTCGTTGATCTCAATTGAGAACACTACCCTCCGAAAGTATGATCGATTATGTCAGGAGGTTCTGAGGCCTCGTTATGTCTTGCACGGACTCGGAAAAGGAATCTTGCTTTGTTGATATTTGCATCATGGGACTGCATCCTGAATACTGGATTCATGTGGAGAATCTGAAACTTCCGAGTTTTACTCTTTTGATTGATGTTGTTAGACGGACAGACCTGTTAGTGCTATCCATGAACTCCACTAAGAAGCCTGCTGATAAGAAGCGTGGAGTCAAGTTTTCCCTTGTTGAGGAGCACTCCTCCGAGAGATTGAAGAAGAAAGGAAAGAAGATGATCGTCCGACCCCACCTGAGCTAGATTGTTCCCTGGCTCAACTCAATATCTTGTTAGAGAACTAGATCCGAGACAACCGCATAGTTTTACCAGTTGTGAAGAAAGAACCGACTGCCCAAGAGATGCAGAACCCGCGATACTGTAAGTTCCACAGAAACGCTAGCCACCGTACTTTCGACTGCTACTAATTTACCACGCCAAAGTGAGAAATGGAGAGATCAATTCGCAGGCAGAGAAAGTTCACACTGACCCTCTACCTACCCATAAAGGCAAAGGGAAGAAAGTGGTGAACGTTATCATCTCTGAGGTCGAAGCAGGGGCTGTTGTGAGGAGAGGGTCGATGTTGCCCAAATTCTAGCGCCTCGAGGAAAGTCTCAAGGAGATTGGTTTCTCGAGGTCAGAACCAATTGCTAACAGGGTTTATCCCCAGAAATTGTTGCTACAAGAAGCAGAGCGGGCATGTGCTATCGAGGTGACAGGAGATGTAATCACATTTAGCAAGGAAGATATAATGGTTCCTCACGAGGACCATCGCGGGGCTCTGTACTTGAATTCTATTTTGCAAGGTGTTGACATTCGAATGTCTCTGGTTCATGCCGGGTCTTCCTTGAACATCATTCCCCTTGGTATTTTGAAAGCTATTGGGGTCTCGGAAGGACGGATTGTTCCTCAGCCTATAAGGATTTATGGTTTCAACGCCTGAAGTCAGTGCACATTGGGCCATGTCATTCTCGAGCTCCAGGTCGGGCCATATAAGCATCCTATTCTCTTCCATGTGCTCAACAACAACCCTTCCTATCATATCCTCCTCGACTGACCTTGGATCCACCGATGTCGTCTCGTCCCCTCCACTTATCACCAATGTTGCAAGGGACTTAGGAAGCAAAAGATGGTACGATTGGTTGCTTACCCTTTTCCTTTTGATGAATCCCAGGTCTATTTTGTAGATGCGACCAAATATGATGAGTTAGCTCCTGCAGACGAATGCCAAGTATCTTTACCTTGGGGAATCCCACTGCCTGCTTGGCCCGAGGTCGTATTATCAAAACCCGGTTCATCAAAGAGGAAGCTGGAAGAAGAGAATAGGAAGAAGAAGGAAGAGGAAGAAGGAAAGCGTAAGAGACCTACTGAAAACATTCTAGTCGAGTCTGCTTCTAAGGCTCGGTGCACGAAGATCAAGATGCCCGATGGGCAGATTGTCTATAAAATATGGACTGAAGTCAATCAGTCAAAGTCAGAAGTTGTTGTGAAAAAACTAGTCTCGGACAGAATGGTGATCCGAGAACCTATGATTCATGACATTGGAGAATCCGATGATGATGATGATTCTATCATGGCTGACATTTTCGAAGTCAGTCATGATATCCAAGAAGCTCTTGAGCACCTCGAGGATGGTGTTAAGTCTGTCCTCGAGATCCTTGAAGAAGTGAACTTAGGTGATGGTGACATCAAGCAAACAACCTTTGTAATAATTTGTTTGCTGAAAAAAAAATGTAATCTCGTGTGTTCATTGAAGGAATACAAAGATGTTTTCGTTTGGTCGTATGGTGAGCTGTGCGATTTGGACCCTCACTTAGTCACACACCGACTTCACTTATCTCCTGATGTTAAACCTGTCAAACAACATGCTCGAGTATTTAAACCCGAGATTCAGCTACAAATAAAGAATGAAGTAGAAAAGTTGCTAAAGGCGGGGTTCATTAAACCCATTCAACATCCGGTTTGGCTTGCGAATATCGTCCCGGTTAAGAAGAAGAACGGACAGATCGAATGTTGCGTCGACTTTCGAGACCTTAACAAGGCAAGCCTTAAGGATGATTTCCCTTTGCCTAATATGGATCTCTTGATTGACGCCACAACTGGACATTCAATGTTCTCTTTCATTGACGGTTTCAGCGGTTACAACCAGATCCGAATGCACAGTTCTGATGCCCCACATACAGCGTTTCAGACTCCTATGGGTAATTTCTATTATATTGTTATGCCTTTTGGCATGAAGAATGCTGGAGCTACTTATCAGCGAGCAATGACATCTATGTTGCATGATATGATCCATGTGCAAGTCGAAGACTACGTGGACGATATAGTAGCGAAATCTCGAGAGTGAGGGGATCATCCTGAAATATTAAAAATAGTTTTTAGCGATGCCGACTTTATAATCTGAGGATGAATCCGGCTAAGTGTGCCTTTGGGGTTACTGCTGGAAAATGCCTAGGGTTTGTTGTACACCGATAAGGCATCTATCTCGACCCCACCAAGTCTAAGGCAATACTCGAGTTGACTCCACCTTAGACTCAGAAGCAGTTGAAATCCTTCTTCGGAAAGATCTCATACATCAGAAGATTTATCCCCGGTCTTTCTAATTATATCTCTCCTTTCATGCCCTTGCTTCGCAAGGGAGCTTCATTTCTTTGGTCTCAAGAATGCCAGTAGGATTTCGAGAAGGTCAAGGATGTTCTAAGGCATCCGCACACTATGGTTTCGCCAATATCGGGAAAGCCACTTCGGATTTATTTGGATACCTCGGAGGACGTAATTAGGGGATTACTTGCTCAAGAGGACGCTCAAGGTGTTGAAAAACTGGTAGATTACATCAGTAAACTCCTTGGAGGTCCTGAGCTGAAGTATTCACAGATTGACAAGTTTTGTCACGCTTTTGCTCACGTCACTCGCAAGCTGAGGCATTATCTGCTAGAATGCCCAATTCGCTTGGTCACTAAGGAAAATCCCCTTAGAGATTTATTGTCTCAATCGGTGCTCAGTAGCTGGTATACTAAATGGCTTCTTCAACTATCCGAGTTTGACATTTCTTGTGAACATCCATCCAAGTGAAGACTGTAGCTGATTTACTCGCGGCTTTTTCTAAAGTTGAAGAAAAAGATCTACCCGAGTTCGAGATTGACAGGGTCGAGGGTCGAGAATGAATGATGAAATTCGATGGCTCAGTCAATGCTGATGGTGGGGGTGTCGGTATTGAGTTCATAGCAGATAACGACTATCACCTACATTTTTCCTTCAAGTTGGATTTCTTGTGCACCAATATAGAGCCGGGAATGAAGCTTTGCTGATTGGGCTCATCTGGGCGAAACAACTGAAGATGAACAAGTTAAGAGTTTTCGGGGACTCGAAAGTCATCATCTCACAGATCAATGAAGACTTTGCTGTCAAAGATTCGGAATTGGTGCCTTGTAGAACGGCGATACAAGCTCTAATGAAGAAATTCTTGAAATGCACTCTATTTTATGTCTCGAGGTTGAAGAATCACCAAGCTGATCTTTTAACCAACCATGGGAGTAGGATCACTATGGAAGGTCACTCATAGCGTATTAATGTCATCCGAAAAGTCTTACCGGCTATCCTTGACCCGGTTCTTAAGAAAGAAGATGTCCTCCCAACTGATTGGAGGCATCCTATTCTATACAAGCTTCGACATCCAGTGTCAACTGATGGAATTCCTGCAAGGAAATTTGCTAATTTTGTGGAGATAAATGAGGCTTTATACTTTAAAGCTGTGACTGATGTTTTGCTAAGATGCATTGGTGAAGATGAAGCCCGACAGATTCTTCTCGATGTTCATGAGAAGACTTGCGAGGTGCAAGATTCCATTCCACTCGGCAGAAGGTTACATAGGCATGGCGTTTATTGGCCCACCATGGCCCTTGATGCTGCCACAGCTCAGAAGAACTGTGAAAATTGCCAGAGACCAGCAGATATCATGGAAACTTGCCCTGTGGAAGTGTAGTATCAAGACTGGAGGGAGCCCTTCATTTTCTTTTTACTAGACGGAGCTCTGCCTGGCAATGTCTTGGAGAGACACTGAATCCAAAGGAGAACAGCTCGGTTTCAGATGCACGGCGAGGACTTGTTTAGAGTCAGCTTTGACAATCGATTATTGAAGTGCGTCGGCCCTCCAGAAGCCAAAGTTGTACTCTGGGAGGTTCACTCGGGTTCTTGTGGTGCTCATCAAGGCAAGGAGAAGCTCTTTGATCAATTGATGACTATCGGCTACTATTAGCCTTCCATGAGAGATGATGCCTTCGATTAAGTAAAGAGGTGTTCTAGATGTCATATTCAATTCAATATTCCTTGGCGTCCACCTCGGACTCTTCAGTCGGTTGTAAGCCCCTAGTCCTTCTATACTTGGGGGCCTGACGTAATAGGTCCCATTAATCCACATAGCAGATGAGGGCACACTTGGATCCTTGTTGCTACTGATTATTTCACAAAATGAGTGGAGGCTATAGCACTACGAAGAGCGACCGGGGTAGCTATTGCTCAGTTCATCAAAGAGTAGATCATCCTTAGATCCAGACCACCTCGAAGAATCATCACCGACAACAACTCATCCTTCTTGAATCGGTCAGTCCGATTACTACTCGCTGAGAACCATGTTACTCACATCAAAGCCACTCGGTATTATCCCCAAGGGAATGGTCAGGCCGAGGCTACAAACAAGACCCTCATCAAACTTCTGAGTAAGATGACTTATAATCATCCAACCCATTGGAATGAGCACTTGTTTAACGTTGTTTGGGCGTATCGGGTCTCAAAACTCCGCACAACTCAAGCTACTCCATTCTCATTGGTCTATGGAACCGATGCTATACTTCCTATCGAGTTACAAGTCGCCTCTGCTCGAGTTTCGCAGGCAGCCGAGATCGCAACAAGGCTTTGCTCGGAATCTTCAATCAATATCATCAAGTAATCTCCAGAGCATATCAGAAGAAGGTATCCGCCTTGAGATTTTGAACCAGGTAACCTCGTTCTCAGAGCTTCATGGTATGAACGTAGCAATACCATCAAGCCTAAGTTTGCACCTCGATGGGACGGACCCTTCGAGATAATTCTAGCCCATTGCCACTCCTAACTTCGATCTCAATATCCTCATTTTAGAATTGCTCATCCTATGCAAACATTGTTTTTTTGTTGTTTAACATTTAGATCCATACGTCATAATAAAACTAATAGCTATTTCATATAAAAAAAATATTTTAATTTGAGGAGAACACGTCAATCACAAAATACACTGAAAACACCTCTCCGATTGAGTCGTCTAACTCTAATTCCATGTACAACATACTCATCAAAACCTCTCTCTTTATGACTAATTGATTTAAGATAACAAAATTGATTGCTTTTAAAAATATCTTAATTCTTACAATTACTTCACCTTTATTATTATTTGTACTAAAATTACATTTCATATACTCAAGATTAATTTAACTTATTTTAAAACTTTTTAATTCCAAAATATCCCTCAAAAGCTCTAGTTTTGAATTACTTTATAATTTAATATAAATAATCAATTCATTTATAATTAAAATAAAAGATAGGGATTCATAGCTGATCCTTGACATAAACATATCGTTATTGAAAACACATTTATCTCGCTACTTACTCTCATTCAAGTTAACACATCCTCATGTCTTTAATAATCTCAATATATCTGAGTAGTATTCTATTTTTGTCTAAATCTTACCAAATTAACTCTTAAGGGATATCCTTTGAGCTTTAATATTTTTGACAATATAAAAAATAGAATTAATTGCAATTAATTCAAATATGCTTATAAAAGATAACCCGAAAAGCAACACCAAGTCATATTGATGATATTATGGATGGAAAAGGTCAATGATATAAGGCCAAAACTCAAAAGACATTAATTTTGCACACCCTTTTATGCCACCAGGTGATGTGTTGTTCAAGGGACCGAAACTATCAAATGCAATTATTTATCTATCCTACCAAAAATCATTCTTTTAGAATAAGTAACTTATTAATGTTGTGAATAAATGCTCTGATTGAATCACATATCCAAAAGCACTTACCCAAAAAAAAAAGCACAAGTAGGGCCAAAAACAGCCTTAATCCATATCTCTATCAAGAGAACTTAATCCAAACCCCATCCTTCCTATAAATTATAAGAAAGATTAGTTAATCTCATCTTGCAACACAAAATGCAAGCACAAGCAAGTACAAAAGGGAAACAGAAACCCATCACATGCTTTTTCATTGACTAAATCATATAACCAAATTAGGTTGCCTCAACTCAACAACTTCTTATTCATAAACCTTTTTCTTCACCTGTGATGTCCATGAAATTAAGTCCATATGGGCAACCCTACACTCACATGAGCCTCGTTCATGCATGTGTAGTAGGGGTGTGGTCGGTTTGGTTCGACTTAGTGATCAAACCTAAACCAAACCAAATTACAGCATACAAAATCGAAAAACCAAATCACCGTATACAAAATCGAAAAATGAAATAAACCGATTTAAAAAATCGAAAATCAAACCGAACTATAATGAATAAAACCAAAAGAGAGATAGAGTGGGTAGGGTCTAGGGCTTGTGCCGTGCCTTGCTTGGACACGGATTAAATCGGGTTGGGCCAACATGCACAGCCCAACCCATTTATACATCCCTTGTTTGGATTGGGTTTTACATCAAATTGGATAGGTTTTGGGTTTAAAAAGGTCAACATGAATTAATTTAATTTGGTTTGGTTTTGGTTATGGTTTCAGATAACCCGATACCTAAATCGAATTAACTCAATATATATATATATATATATATATATATATATTATAGAAGTATGTAAATTTTAGAATTTAGAGGTTTATAAAAATCCCTCTAAACTTCTGTTATTTTTAATGGGTGAACTTGATGAAATTGCAAATAAATGACTTAAGAATTTCTTGAAACTTTAAGATCGGGTAAAAAAATATTACAATATTACATGAGCAAAAAACACCATTGGAGAATTATTCACAATTGAGACACAAAGAATGAGAAACC
>JAUPMG010080874.1:0-12856 GCA_031762675.1 Pachysandra terminalis | reverse complement strand
CTTCAGGGAGAGATCCCTCATCGTGTTCTGCATCCAAGTCATCCCTTACATTCTCTTCCCGTTAGGGTGTTTGGATGTACGTGTTATTGTCGAGATATTAGACCCAAGTAACCAAACTGGATCCTAAATCATTAAAGTGTATTTTCCTTGCTAATTCTCGTACCCAAAAGGGCTATAGGTGCTATTCTCCTGAATTGGGACGGTATCTAGTGTCATCTGAAGTCGTGTTTCAGGAGTCTTTTCCTTTCTCCTCTACTTCGTCGTCGTCTAGTGTCGGAGTTGTCTCGTCTTGATAAGTTTCTCTTGTATGATCTCATCCGAGCTCCTCCAAGTATGCCTGTCACGCATGTTAGTCCTCCAGTTCGGACATATGTTTGTGGGTCACGCAGGATTTTTGGTTCATCTCCCGTAGCTGCTCCTGAACCGTCCTCTGTTGTATCAGACTCCATGTTGCCTAATCCACCGGCTGATCTTGATGTACCTATTGCTCTTCAAAAGGGTCGCCGTGACTGTGCCAGGTATCCTATTTCAGCCACAGCTTCATATGCAGGCTTATCTCCGACTCTACAGGCATTTATTTCTACATTGGATGCTGTCTCGGTCCCTAAGTCTTTATCTGAGACCTTGTCTTCTCCCGATTGGCAAGCGACCATGTTAGATGAGATGACAGCTATTAAGACGAATCAGACATGGGATTTAGTGGTCTTGCCTCCTAGTAAGAAATCTATTGGATGTAAATGGGTGTATGTGGTCAAGATGAACCCGGATGGGTCTGTTGCTCGTCTTAAAGCTCGATTAGTTGTGAAGGGGTATGCCCAAATTTATGGTGTTCATTATACAGACACTGTTTCCCCAGTTGCAAAGTTGGCCTCGGTCCAGCTTATTATATCCCTTGCAGCGTCTTATGGTTGGCCCTTACATCAGCTGGATGTTAAGAATGCGTTTCTTAATGGTGATTTGCAAGAAGTCTATTTGGAGCAACCGCCTGGTTTTGTTGCTCAGGGGGAGTCTAATCTAGTGTGTAGGCTGAAAAACTCCCTATATGGTTTAAAGCAATCACCTCGAGCGTGGTTTGGAAGATTCACAGAGGTGGCGTTGACGTTTGGGCTTCAAAGAGCGTCCAAGGATCATTCGCTTTTCTTTCGCCAATCTGATGCAGGGAGCATTCTTTTGGTGGTGTATCTAAATGATATTGTCATCACAGGCAGTGATATTATGGGTATATCGTCCTTGAAATCATTCTTACAAGTCAGTTTTAGACCAAGGATAATATCTTGGGTGTGGAAGTTACAAGAGTCATCGTGGGATTTCTTTGTCACAGAGAAAGTATGCTTTGCACTTGTTGCGTGACATAGGGATGATCGATGCCAAACCGTCTGATGTTCCTATGGCTTCTGGAGTGAAATTATCTTCAGAGAATGGGGAATTATTTAATGATGCTGAGAGGTATAGACGTCTGGTTGGAAAGCTGAACTATCTTGCTGTTACTCGTCTAGATATTGCATTCTCTGTGAGTGTTACTAGTTAGTTTATGGCAGCTCCACGAGTTCCTCACTAGGATGCGGTCTTGAATATCCTTCAATATATTAAGGGTACTCCGAGTCGAGATCTGTTATATAGCAATCAAGGTCATATGAACATTGAAGGATTCTCAGATGCAGATTGGGCAGGATCTCCTAGTGATCGGAAGTCTACTACCGGATATTGCATATTTGTTAGAGGAAATCTAGTATCCTGGAAGAGTAAGAAACGACCAGTAATAGTTCGTTCTAGTGCAGAATCTGAGTATCGAGTTATGGCTCATGCTACAAGTGAGATAATCTATTTGCGACAGCTTCTTAATGAACTCGGATACCCTCTTTCAAATTCGTCCAAGATCTAATCATGTGTTTCATGAAAGGACGAAACATATTAAAGTTGATTGTCACTTGTGTGAGAGAAAAACTACAAGGTGGAGAGATATTGTTGCAACATGTGAGAACTGCGGAGCAACTGGCGGACGTGTTGCTAAATCATTGACTGGAAATAGGATTGGGTATATGTGTAGCAAATTGGGCATGAATAATAGATATGCTCTAGCTTGAGGGGGAGTGTTACAATAGCTAATAGGCCGAAAGGTCCATAAGCCCATCTCTCTTATCCTTTTCCTACTTATTGTACTATTAACCCTAATTCTAGAATATATATATATATGTGTGTGTGTGTGTGTGTGCGTGCGTGTGCTCTCTCTAATTGAGAGAAGTACGATTGAGTGCTTAATCAACAAATCATATTTCCTTTTACGGTAAATTGAAAGGTTTGGACATGTAGCCACATCATTTAATTCTCCAAGGGAGATCACTCATTCATGGACCATCAAATTTCTTTAAAATGCATTTTTCGGGTTTTGGGAGCTCGGGGGTAGAAAAAACAATTTCTCATAAAGATATATAATTATGAGATTAGAGGTTTGGGATGTTTAAGAAAAAGAAGATGAATTAAGGAATTGGTGAACAAACATGGCCCAAAATGTTAGCATGGTTCAAAATATCGTATCAAGGTAGCATATCGGTCAACCAAAAAATGGATACGTATCGAGATACATATCGGATATGCATGGAAATGATGTAAAAATTATGGATACGGTAGATACGCATGAAAATGGTGGATATTTAAAACAAGCTCATTCAGATACAAAAAAAGTTAAAAATATGATAGATTAACATGTTTTTCATATCATACACCCATACACATAATATATTTTGAGATGGAAACAAACTAGTACGCTAGCTGGAGCATGGAAACTTTAAAAAAAAGAAATTGGCATCCAGATCTATGGATTTTACTTGAAATTCATAGATCCATATAATCGAACTTCAAAACATGCTTTTAGAATAAAAAAATATAATTTAGAATGAAAAAAAATATATATATTCTTACAATGCGTACCTCAAAAAGCTATTGGAAGAAGAGGAAAAGTACTTTGAAGCTCCATATAGTAGATGTTTCAATCAAACAAAGAAGGTTTTGGGATGAAATCGGCTATATTTCAATGGGATCCAGTTTTTGCATTGAATGTATCGAGTATATTGGTCGAATACACTCAATATAGTGTAATATATAGACTGTATTAACCAATGCAGTCGTTATGTTACATGTATCAACTTATACAATGTAGAAGTTAGCTTATCCAAAAATACACCGTGTATCAAGCCAACACGAAGGATACAAGATACATATCGACCATATCGGCAGATAAGATAAGATAATTTGAACCATGAATTTTATTTCTCTAAGAAACGAGAGAGAGAGAGAGAGAGAGAGAGAGAGAGAGAGAGAGAGAGAGATGATTAACCACCACCTCATGAAGAGAATTTGGAATCATGAAATCATCCCATGGTGGTTTCATCAGCAAGCATTTTGGTAATCGGGAATGGCGATTCACTAATGAGTGTGAAGGAAAAGATTGGTCAATTTTCTTGTTCAATTAAATTTAGGATGACAAGGATAGTTGTGTTCATGATTTTATATTTTGATTTCAAGGAAAATTCCTTACCTTCGGAATAAGTAAACTTCGGGGGAAATATCAATGCAGATTTCTCTATTTTGCAATATTTCCCATAAAAAGTGTACAAAAATTTCATAAAATGGAAACATCGATAAATGGAAAGTTTCGGAGTTGTTCAAAAGGGAAAATTCCAGAGAAATTTAATAAGTTTCAAGAAAATTTAAAACCATGTACATGAATAAACTATTCCCCCAATCTGCAACAACTCAAACCCAATCCTTAAAATTCCGCTAACACAAAAACCCAAAGGAAAATAGTCCACAGTGCGTTTTTATTTACACGGCTGAAATCTTCCTCTCTCTCCTTAGAAAAACCGACTGTTTCTTTCCTTCAAATGACACAAGAAACTAAAAATGGATGAAATCTCAAGAATTAATATAGCATTTTGATGCTTGTTTGTCTCTTCATGCTTCAGACATGTTGTACAATCATCTAGGCATCATCCAATCTATCCAAAGTGTCATGAGCATGGAGATGGACAGTGAATAAGTAGTTCATAAATTCCTAATTGCTTTGCACATGATAGATTATTTAGGGATCATCCAGCTTCTTCCGATCAAGTGACTTATCTTAAGTACTTTGTCAAGAGTTGCTTTCCAAAGAAAGAATGCTATTTAAGACAAAGATGATGCTGAATAAAGAAGTTTTCCTGAGATGAATATCAGCTCTTCCTCTAACATTGAATTGTGAAAGGATTGTGCAGTGAAACAATCTTTTCTACTACAGACCCATCTCTTATTTAACAGTTAGGCACAATAATTATTTTTCATCCTATGTAATTACCTGTTATAAACAAGTCTAAGAAAACATGTCTTGAAGGTACACCAAAAATAAATAAATAAATGAAGACATCATAAAGAATAGAAGGCAGAAGTATAAATTAAGGTATAACTTTCCTCTTTCTATTAATACCATGAATTCGTGTTTTCAAAGTTCTTGAATAGCGGTTGATGCTTCAATACCACTTTATAGCTATGTCAGTTATCTAATTCTTTCCCGTTGTTTCTACCAAAATTCTTATTCGAGGACCGAGATAGATGGGTAAGACTATGTGCCTGAACCACTCTGAAATATCTTATTTTGAAAAGAAAAAAAAAAAAAAAAAAAGACAAGACATTGATAACAATTGAACCAGCATGCATGGAACCTTGAACTCATGACAGCTAAACTCACAGTTTATAACCACAATCTTAAACATTCCCCCAAAAAACTCCCCTCTTGCAGGTTCCAAAATTTCTCTTACATCAATATTCCCCTTATTTTGAAATTTTTTGTTACAATTTTTCACAAATAGAATTTTGCAAAGAAAGTGCTACATTTCTCTAAAAATCGAGTTAAAACCCATGCTTATAACACCTTTTCTTGTGTGCCCTCAAATCTACTTAACCCCCAGTCCTTCCACCACTACCAGAGGACATATGCATCTTTCCACTTGCAATTCAATGCAATGTTCAACAAAACTGAAATCTCACATGACATCTGAAGTGAAAGGGAACATTATTTGACAGCTTAGGACCTAAAATAACAATTGACACTGCCAAGAAAGGTTTATATAACTGAACTAACAATGCAGTACGTAACAGGCTTCCTGACATGGTCAGGAATAGGAACTTTCGAGTTCAAACCTTCAAAGTTCACACACAATTACACAGTACACTAGCTCCAGGCCCCTTGTAGAATACAATTTCCATAAGGCTATATGATTAGAAAGTATCTTGTCATTATTTTTAAGTGAGAAAAACATAAAATGGTAGCAAGAAGCAGTAACCCACGTGGAATTACTGTAAGATCTCCATAACCACTATTAACTTATAGGATGAGCAAAACACAGTGACAACTTGGAAAGGATTACTAGGTTCAACGGGATTTAGTAAAACAACAGAAATATTATAGAAGAATAGGTCATATTTTCTTTAAAGAAAAGAGAAAAAGGAACAAAAATCACCACAACAAATTACAAACAAAAAGTGATGGAAATTTAATAAGCTGATCATTACCTACAGAAGAAAGGCAATGGGTGAGGATTCTACGAGAATGAATAACACCTCTCTTTTATTCTGAAAATTCAAGCAAAGCAGCAACCAGATAACACAATAAAAAAAAAAATTAAAAATTCATAATAATTTGAAAAAAGTTACAGTAAAAATCAGGAGCTCAACTATGATCATCTAGAAAATGCAAGAGGAATACCACCAATAATTATATACTTCTGATCCGCAAGGTAAAAAAAAAAATAAGTGAAACAGATCATCAATGCAATGTTATGTTCAGTGTTTTTAAAGGCGATCGCGTGGCCCGCCTAGGCAATTTGGCATTTTTTTTGGACAACCTAAGTACAGTACACAAGCTCCATGCCCCTTGTAGAATACAATTTGCATATGGTTATATGATTAGAAAGTATGTTATTATTTTTAAGTGAGAAAAACACAAAAAGGTAGCAAGAGGCAGTAACCCGCATGGAATTACTGTAAGATCTCCATAACCACTATTAACTTATAGGATGAGCAAAATATAGTGACAATTTGGATTACTAGGTCCAACTGGATTTAGTACAACAACAGAAACATTATAGAAGAATAGGTCATATTTTCTTTAAAGAAGAGTGAAAGAGAAAAAAAGATCACCACAACAAATTAAAACAAAAAGTGATGGAAATTTAATAAGCTGATCATTACCTACAGAAGAAAGGCAATGGGGGAGGATTCTACGAGAATGAATAGCACCTCTCTTTTTATTCTGAAAATCCAAGCAAAGCAGCAATCATATAACACAGTAAAAAAATTATAATAATTTGAAAAAAGTTACAGTAAAAATCAGGAGTTCAACTTTGATTATCTAGAAAATGCAAGAGAATACCACCAATAAATATATAATTCTGATCCGCAAGGTAAAAAAAAAAGTGAAACAGACCATCGATGCAATGTTATGTTCAGTGTTGTTAAAGGCGATTGCGTGGCCCGCCTAAGCAATTCGGCATTTTTTTTGGACAACCTAGGCGAAGCTCGCCTAAGTCAACATCGCCCAGGCAAACATCTAGGCGTGATTTTGGACCAGGCAACCACCTAGCCTAATTAAATGCATAAATTTGAATTTTTGTCTTTATATCTTCTGTTAAAAATCAGAACATAAGAAGCTATTAGTAAACAAAACTATTACTTATTAATGGTAAGAACTTATTACTAACTAATAGCTATTAATTCAATCATATGTTCTAAGTATAAAAGCGCATTACAGCTCCATTTGACTAGAAGACAAAGGAGTGGGCGCACATCCAATTAGGTAAGGCCCTCTCTCTCCCATCATGGTAACATTGATCTGTGCTGCCTAGAGTTCTAGGATTTTTATTTTTTTTATTCTACAAAATCTCTCTCTCTCTTTCATAATATATTGTACCTGAACCTCCTACTTTCTTTTCCCTATCTTGTTAGTTTGTTACCATGAAAACAGGTTTCACATTTTTTAATCTTTACTTAATAGTTCTATTTAGGTTTTTTTAGCACAATGTATTGTAATTAATGAACTTAATGTTCTGTGACTTGTAAGCAATGGCATGCAAGTAAACTTGAATACTTGCTAGCCGTTTTATGATTTACTAATCAAATCAGCTTTATAATTCTTCACTTTATTTTTAATTGGAATTCATCTAATGTTGTTGCTCATTGCATTAGGCTATGTTGGTAGGAAACGTGTCACATTGATAATTTTTTAGAAAGTCATGCATATGTTGTTGTTCAACTTGTTGTAGAGTAATTAGGAATAATATAAAATGAATTGCTCTAGAGCTTATTGCATGGGCGACCGCCCAATCGCCTATGCTAAAGTCAAGTCTATCACCCAGTTTTGCCTAGGCAATTAAACAACCTTGGTTATGTTCCCAAACATGAAAAAAAGAAAGAAAGTGAAACATTATTGCTAAACCTATTTTGGATGCTTTCATGAATGTTTCAGGTAAAAATTTGGCCTTAATTGCATCCAAAAGATGATGGAAGCAGCCAAAACAGGTTTGGCAATAGCAACATCCAGAAGAAAAGGCATTAAAAACGCAAATATAAAGATGATTGTCTAAGGTCTATGAACCTGTAGAACCTAGATTTTATACAAATAGGCCCTAAAATCAAACCATGCCTACCAAACAAAAATCAAAACCAAACACCTCATGTACATTCTAGAATCAATATTCCTATGATCTTAACAAATCAATCCAGCATTAGAAACAAATTCGTCATCATCATCATCATGCCTTATCCCAACTAGTTGGGGTCGGCAATAAGAATCCTGTTCCTCCATCTCAATCTATCAAAAACCATATCTTCAGTCAAATTACGAGTATGCAAATCCTTTTTGATTGACTCCATCCAGGTTCTTTTGGGACTTCCTCTCCCCCTCATAGAACCTTTAATAATTTCTCTCTCACACCTTCTCACAGCTGCTTCCGGAGGTCTTCGCTTTACATGCCCAAACCATCTTAACCTACTTTATTTTCTCTTATCTCCTAACTGAGCCGCACCCAAACAACCTCGAATATGTTCATTGCTCACCTTATCTTTCCTAGTCTTCCCATACATCCATCTCGGCATTCTCATCTCAGCAACATTCATTCTATGCATATGTTGCTTCATTCTTGCCTAACATTCTGATCCATACATCTTAGTTAGCCTAATGGCTGTCCTATAAAAAATTCCTTTTAATTTGAGTAGAACACATCAATCGCATAGCACCTTTAAAGCACTTCTCCCCCGAAGCCATCCAATCTATGAACAACGTCCTCATTAATATTTTCTTCTTTATGTATAATTGATCCTAGATATTGAAATTGATTGCTTTTAGGAATCGTTTGATTTTCAATTCTCATTGTTGCTTCATTTCTACTATTGTTTGTGTAAAGTTACATTCCATGTGCTCGGTCTTTGTACGACATATTCTACCAAAACGATAATGTCTCCCAATATTTCCCCAAAATTTCCCTCGGACAGTGACGAAATTTCCAGCGAAACCGATATTTAAAATACTGCTCTCTACTCTCTAAACTTCTCCATTAATTGTCTAAGTAAAAAGATAGCCTCCATGGTAGACCTCCCTGACATAAAGCCAAATTAATTTTCAGACAATTGGGCTATTCTTATTAACCTTTGCTCCATCACCCTTTCCCATAATTTAATGGTATGACTCATAAGCTTAATTCCACAATAATGGGTACAATTTTGAACATCTTTATTCTTATATATAGGTACTATCGTGCTCCTCCAAGCATCTGGCATTTTCTAGTCCTTAAAATTCCAACAAGTAATTTGGTCAACCACAGTATATCGTTATCTCCCATAGTCCCATGCACTTCCACCCTTCAATTGGAATACCATCAAGTCCTAGACCCTTTCCTATTTTTATCTCGGCCAAAGCTCCCTTCACTTCTGAGCTTTAATTTTACAAACAATGTTCACTTGCCTCTCCAATAACCGCATTCTCACCTGACACACACCTATCTGTATCTTCACCATTTAGTAATTGTTGAAAACATTTTCTCCACCTTTCTTTAATCTCCTCGTCCTTTACTAAGACTCTCAAATCCACTCTTAATGCACCTAACTTGATCTAAATCTCTTGTCTTCCTCTCTCTCAGTCTTGAAAGTTTATATATGTATTTCTTGCCTTCTTTTGTACCTAACTTATTATATAAGTTATCATATGCCAATTTTTTAGCCTCACTTATTATCTTTTTAGTTTCCTTTTTAACATTTTTATACTTTTCTAAGTTTTATTGGTTCTTATTTCTTTGCCAAGTTCTAAAGTAAGATCTTCTTCTCTAATTATCTTTTGAACATTACCATTCCATCACCAAGTCTCCTTTTGGGATTGAATTTTACCTCTAGATTCTCCTAAGACCTTTTCCCCTATTCTTTTAATGTAATTGGTCATTTCATTCTACATCTGTGTAAAGCTTGTTTCTAGATCCCATGTTCCCTCATTCCTTAATTTATCTTTAAAAATCACTAATTTTTCACCTTTTAGGTTCCACCATTTAATTTGGCATCATTTTTAATGTGTTTTCTTTTCTTCCAACTTCTAATACAAATGCCCATCACCATCAACCTCTATTGTGAAGTAAGACTTTCTCTTGGGATGACTTTGCAATCTCTACAAGTTCCTAACTCACTAAGAAGGAGAAAGTCAATTTAACTCAAATTTGTTCCACTCTTGAAGGCTACCAAATGTTCAACTCTCTTTTGGAAGAAAGTATTTGCTAATGCAAGATCATAAGCTATCGCGAACTCAAGAATTGCTTCCCCCATCTCATTCCTTGGTCCAAATCCCCGACCCCCATGTATTCTATCATATCCCCCGCTCTCCTCTCCAACATGACCATTTAGATCCCCGCTTATAAATATGCTCTCCTCATTAGGGATTCCTTGAAGTAAACCATCCATTTCTTCCTAAAATTGTTCCAAATATTTTCTTCTAATCCTACTTAAGGTGCATAGGCACTAATGATGTTAATAATCTCTTGTTCTAAAACTAATTTAACTACCATTAACCTATCACTAATTCTTCTAACACCTACCACATTATCCTTCATGTCCTTATCTACCATTATTCCTATACCATTTCTATTATTACCTTTCCCTGTATACCAAAGTTTATACTCACCAACCTTGTCAGCCTTGTCTCCTTTCCATCTAGTCTCCTGAAGACACATTATATTGATTCTCCTTCTCTTCGTCACATTTACTAATTCTAACCTCTTCCCTGTCAAAGTCCTACATTCCAAGTAGCTAACCAAATCCTACTCTCCTAGACTAGCTTTTTTACTCGTGTCTATCCACTTTGCCTACTTACCACTGCAATCGGGCGTCGTTTATGGAGGGCGCCCTACATAGCCCTTGCTCACTTATCAGATTCCGTTGCAGCGCGTCGTTTCCGAAGAATACCCTAGCATAAGATCGAGAATATGATGATTCGGGATTCGTGTTTAAGAGATTTAGCAAAAGTTTTAAACCGGCTGCCAACCTGACGCAACCCTCCTCCTTTACCCGGGCTTGGGACCGACAATGCCCAAAAGATATAGCTATACACAACAACATTGGCGGAGTTAAACCCATAATCATATTAACAAAAATAATAAGAAAAATTAGTAAGTTATTACTACATATGTAAATAATAGTTTCGTACTAATAACTTAATAAGTTACTGCCTTTTAACACAAGTTATATACATAAATAAATTCAAAATTACACAATTAATTATGCCAAGCACCTGCCTGTCCTAAAATCAAGCCTAGGCGAGCAATGCCTAGGTCCTCACTCCTCAGACAAATTCCCAATCTCCTAGGCAGTTGCCTTTATCACTAATGAATTACTGATATCCCAATTTTTTTAGTTCTTTAACCACTTAAATTAGATCCAAAAATATCATGACCAAATCCATGTAAACTAATCAAATCGATTAATCCAAAAATTCATCTAAATTTGGCATAAACTATGGCATTAAAAATGAATCAAAAACAAGAAACATAAACAAACCTTTATTTTTCCAATCTCAAAGTCATCTTTTGGTAATAAATTTCCCCAAGCTACCAATTTTTTTTTCTCAACAAGCACAATCGATTGTGCAAATTTTTGTAAAGCAACAAATGTGTTGGACTTTAATGACAAACAAATGTTATTATATGGTTTCCTATCAAAGTTGGTGGAGTAACAATGCTTATAAAACTCTGTCGTCAAATTTTAGGGATTTTTTGGCAACATTTTACAAGTTTATATTGCAATACACAATTTTCTTGGATCAATTATCCATAAAAAGGGGGTGTTGACAAGGATGTGGCTCATAGAACTAAAGTTGTGGCTAAGTGGAAAGGTGGTTCTATAGTGGTATGGCTCAATCATTGAGAGGCAAAAACCACACATTTGTTCACATCCTCAAATTCTCATTCCTCCATTTACTTTTCCCTTTAGCACTTCTATAGATGTTGAATTGGATAGATAAATAAATTATGAAATAAAGCCTGAAGTTGAAATCCATAAATTTCATCACTGTTTCTTTCTTAAGTAATCCCATACTTGGAATTGGCACCATAATTTTAAATTTTCATGAAATATGCAAAATTACTTCCCACAATATTTTCTATAAAAAGATTTTATTTTTTTGAAACTGGATCAATTATCCATAAAAAAGGGGGATGTTGAAAGGGGGATGTGGCTCATAGAACCAAAGTTGGATGGCTAAGTGGAAAGGTGCTTCTATAGTGGTATGGCTTAATGATTGAGAGGCAAAAAGCACACATTCTTTCATGTCAACAAATTCTCATTCCTCCATTTACTTTTTTCTTGATTACTCCTATAAAAGTTGAATTGGATAGATAAATAAATAATGAAATAAATCCTGAAGTTGAAATTCATAAATTTCATCGCTGTTTATTTCTTAAGTCATGCTATACTCAGAATTGGTATGATAGTTTTAAATTTTCATAAAATATGCAAAATTACTTCACACGATATTTTCAAAAAAGATTTTATTTTTTTGAAACTTTTACATATTTTTATGCCAAAACAAAATTTTTACATGAAACTTCCATATGTTGTAGGTGCAAAACTCTTCAAAAATTCAAAACTTAAACCTTGATTAACACTCATACAGTCCTGACAGTTTTGGTTGGCTTATCTACTATTCAAAGGACAAACATTTCCAATGCCTGGCTCCCAACAAAGAGTATAGATAACAGCCTCGTGAAATAGCATTCTATAGATATAACAAACTTTCAAATGTCTGGATGCAAATCTAAAAAGATTTCTGTAAATGTACAAATGCAAATGGATTAATACCTGAATGCAGCGTAAATTCAAGTATGCTTAAACACAAACATATACTGAAGTCATTAATCCTCGTTGCAATATCATTGCAGAAAAATATTAGCTGACATCCTATAACAGTTAGCATACCTAATGGAAGATCCAGGAGGGTACATGTTCATTACGATCTTCGTCCATGATGTAGAATTAGTTCCTGAATGACTTCTTCCCAACTGGTTTTCTTCCACATTGATGCACAAGCTTCCATTTTTTGCTTGAAGCAAACTGTCTTTGCTTGATCATCGTAAGAGTTAAGTAAGATGTAAGTTGTGGTGATTAGTGAATATCCCATATCCTAACAGTACTAACACAATGATTCTCTTTATACAAATGGAGCTGCAAATATAAGCTCATGCCAAATTTGCCTCTTCCTTGCAAAACTAATCACACATAATAAAATTAAATGGAAAGCATCTCTTACTTTGATGTTGATGAATCCTTCCTAAATATAACATGTGTCTCATTAGCA
>JAUPMG010080853.1:0-12857 GCA_031762675.1 Pachysandra terminalis | reverse complement strand
ATCTGAAGCTGCTGTAGAATAATCCAAACACAGCTATTAGCTTCCAATACCAGCAACACGTTGAACTCCAAGTTTTTATTTTTATTTTATCAAAACTAACGTCCATTACCGATTCTGATTACATGCTCTCTTAACTTCCCAAATTCTATCCACGATTCTTCTCTTAGATCTTATCTGTCTTATCTTATCTCAACTAAAACCAAAGAAGTCTCCTAATGCTACTCAAACACCACTATTATTTCTGTTTAACATCCACGTGCTATACTCTTCAAGCATTGAACTACCAAAGCTGAAATTTAATCTTCCAACGGCATTTATTATCTTAACTTAAATCTTCTAATCCTCAACTAATTATCCACCTTGATTCGTTTTCTAAGCTTCTCAATCTCTCCTCAAACCGAAACCAAGAATGATCCAATCTAATTCCAACACCTAAACTCTTCTTATCCTAATCTCTTTCTAAGAGTTTCCCATACGGTTATTAACTTAATCTATCTTATTCCAAAGGAAAACTGAGAGGGAGAGAGTCCTAATGACTTAAGACTCTAATTAGTTTATTAATTTAAGCATATAACTTTCTCATATTTACAACTAAATCCCTCACAAAATAACATGTATCGGAAACTACCCCAATCGAAAATACTATATACTAATTAATCCCTAATTTAAAACTAGACAATTAATTAAAGAAATTTATTAACCTAGAATTAAAATAAATAAATAATTAATTAAAGAAATAAATAAAAATAAAAAAAAAATTAGAGAAGTATTTTATTAAAGTGTCGGGTTATTACAAAAAAAAAAAAGTGTAAAATCAATAAAACAAAATTTAGGAAAATTTAATGATTAAAAAATTGATTCAACTTTGAAAAGTAGTATGATATGATATATAGAATCCTGTTAGTTGACATTTTTTTGGTTTGTTTTCTTTCTAAGCAGCTACGATATTTTTTAGCGTCCGTTTTTTCGAATGAAGCAGAATCTCTTCATCTTCTCCGACGATGGCACAGTAGCATCTCTCTCACTCTCTCTCTGGTAGCGGTGACAGCAACGGCGCGGCATTAAAGCTCTCCCTCTCTCTCCCTCTCTCTCCCAACCATCCGTCCCTCTCTACTCTCTGCATAGTGCGATGACACGGGCTTTTCTCCTCTCCGTTCGCCGGCTTCTTCACATTCCTCAATACTCAACATGTTCGACTCGCTGCAGCAACAACAGCAACAACTCGGTCGGAACCGGACGAATGCCAGTTGAGTTCGGTGAATGAAATCGCTATTGCTGTGTTTCAGATGTTACTGTTAGTGAGGATTCAAGAAGATCAGTTCTTTGCGTTTTGTTGATGAGAAAGAAATCCTAAGTTGTCATTGTAATTTGCCTCTCTCTCTCTCTCTCTCTCTCTGTCTCTCTCTCTCTTTCTCTCTCCTTGTATGGATAAGAATCAAGGGAGTTAGCTCAGATTAGGATTACATTCTCATTGATTTGTATTTTCTAGGAATCTTTGTGTAATTGAAATGGTTAATTTACAACTATTTTTCCCAATTCAGTAAAATTAAGTTTGTTTTTTTGTTTGTGTGAGGTAGATGAAGAAATGTGTCAAGTGTGAACAGGTTTTGATGAGGAGATTAGCATAAGAGCCCACAGACAAAGGGAGCCGAATCTTCTGTTAACCAATCCTGATAATGTGAATCAGAGAGGTAGGGGAGAGTAGCGAGGGGGAGAGAGAGCAGAGGGAGAGCGGGGAGAGAGAGTAGACAGGGATGGAAGAGAAAGAGAGGAGAGATCAGAGATGGTCGGGAAGGAGAGGGAGAGCGCTAATGCTGCGCTGTC
The DNA here is from genome assembly GCA_031762675.1 of Pachysandra terminalis. Taxonomy (NCBI): domain Eukaryota; kingdom Viridiplantae; phylum Streptophyta; class Magnoliopsida; order Buxales; family Buxaceae; genus Pachysandra; species Pachysandra terminalis. The sequence goes on along the minus strand of JAUPMG010080853.1, from coordinate 11,033 downwards.
ACCGTCGCCGCTGCTGGAGAGAAAGTGAGAGCGCTGCGGCTGTGCCGTTGCCGGAGAAGACGAAGAGATTCAGCTTTATTCAAAAAAAACGGACGCTAACGTCTCCGTTAGCCCCTTCTTTATCATGTGGGGTCCACAAAACACGTGTCGCATTTTCCTACTGCTAACAGGAAGTTTATCAGGATTGGTTAACGGAAGATCCGCCCAGTGTAGTGTGTATTGGTCATCTAAAGAAGGGATATATATACATGTCATTTTTGAAAAAACAAAGGATACAATCGATATACATAGAATCGTATCACCTGATACTTTTTTTGTTTGTTTTCCTTCTAAGCAGCTGCCATGTGCTTTTAATAGTGAAATCAACGATCTAAATTCATCGCATACAACTGAGCTCCTTAAAACACCAACTCGTTTCGGGCTATGTCTCCGCACCTATGAGTGAGCTTTAGTTCAATAATTTGGCTCTTGAGCCAGGCCTGAGCTTGAGCAGATCTTCGGTAGGCTCAACTCATATAGCTTGATTACTTTACTATATATAATATGATTAGATTTTAAAAAAAAATATTGCAAACTATAGATTTTAAAATTTACTTTAACTTTACTTTATATATGTTCAATTTATGGACTTCGTAGATTTTTAATTACTTACATCACTTAGTTATATTATTGGATTGGACAGATCAATTGAGCCCAAGTCCAAAAAACATTAACAAGTGTTCTTAGGACTGTCAACGGATTCGGATCAGATCAAGATATTTCCAAATTTGATTTGATTAAAAGTCTGATCGAATTGGATCATACATCCCTTACCAAATTCGATTACTTTCAAATCGAATTGGATTCAAATAAGTAATAGATGTTTTTGGTAAACCTGATTTATAGTTATAAGAAATCAGATAAAAACAAATATAATTTGATAGATATTTAATTTTTTCTTGAAAAGTATCCTAAATGAATGAATTATTTTTAATTATATGTTTAATACTTATAGTTACCTAATATTATATATGTATATCCATAATATACATTTTTTATATTTATATATGCACACAAATAGAATCAGATCGAACTCTTATCGAATCGAATCAACCTATATCTGAATTTGTTCTGATTAAAATCAAATCAAATCGGATCATATCTTATCAGATCAAAAATCTCTTACTAAATCCTCTTTCGGATCGAACTCGAATAATAATCCAATCCATTGGTCTAATACCATTCTTAAGCACATATATTATATTTACTTTAGATTCTAGAATTTGGAACTTATACTCCCAGCATTAATACCTACTTTGGATAGTTGTATCCTTCTGATGTCCTGGTAATATTATTATAACTTCGGCAAGCGATGAAGGATTGATGAATAGAGCTTTCATTGGCATGACTCTGATATGTGGAAGTCGCCGAGTCTTCCCTATCAGAGAGTACAAATAAGTTCTCAAAATTCCTCTCTTCCTAAAAGAATTCTTTCAATTGATCAATTAAAACCCTATTGTTCCCTATCAGATAAGCCCAATCATCACTTTAAAGAATCATGTTGTTACGCGTGTAAAGAGAGTATTAGAGTTAAAAAAGAAAAAAGAAAAAAGAAAAAAAGAAGAAGAGAGTATTAGAGAATTAATATATTTTTTTCTAAAACTTTGTAGGCGAGGAAGAGAAGATAGCGGTTTGCCACCAGATATGACTACCAAGGAGCTGATAGAGCATTTTTTATTAGGTAACGTCTGTCTTACAACAATGTTTCTAAGCTACTATTATTGAACTACTTTATTTTTGAATATTTAATATTTCACGAAGTTGCAACATACTTTTGCTATTGCTGCCATTAATGAGTAAGTCAAAAGAATCAAAGAGAAGTGAGATTATATAGATCAATGACCCTGTAATATAAAGATATATAAAAATGAAGTTGGAAACAGAAAAGTAGAAGCTGTTCTGTCTTGTGAAGATCCATCAGTAGCATATTTTGTTGGGTGTTTTTTTTTTTTTAATTGTAAGTTCTAGATAGGAACTTCTATGGATTTGATTGGAGTTCTTATAAATCATACGTATTTTACTTGTTATAGAATCGAAGTATCTTATCTAACATTTCTAATAGAGGTGAATTCAATGTGTTTAGGAACTGATGCAACAAGACTATATGGAAACTAAAATTTTGTTCCTTATGGGTCTACACTGGGTGATCTTAATGTTATTGTATCACCATCCCAAACCACAGATTCTTGGATGATGATGGAGAGGATCAATTATTTGTTCCTCACAGACCGTTAGATTGTATCTTCAAATGTAGAATTTTGTGACTTGAAAACTTCTTAGAAATACAATACCAAAACTATTTGTATTTGGTGTTCTTATATAAATATATGATAGCTTGCCCGTGCATGGCATGTGGCCCTCCACCCTAGTATATATATATATAATTAATCAATTTTTATTGGTTAATTATCTAAGTTAAGATATATTAGGGCCTACATTAATAGCTTACCTTTGCTATTATAACCCTCCGATGATGATATGATGTTGCCAAAATATTTTTCTTCAAGGATATGTCATTGTGTAATTGGTAGATTTGCAAAGAAACTTACGGCAGCAAATCGTTGCGATATTTTTCTCAATTTTTTCGACCGTATCAAGCGCAAGATGCTAAGAAAGGATCAACCAAGTTGGTGATATATCAATCCAAAACCCTAAGGTTATGTTTGGCCTGGCTTGTGCTTTTGGATAAGCACTCATTGGATAAGTAACTCAATGAGAACACTTATCCATAGCAACAATAAACTGCTTATTTGAAGAAAATAGCGTTTGGTAAATATATTTATTCCAATTCTTATGAAAGCTTGGGGGTAAAATAGGTATTATAAAAATATTATTAAAGTTTAGGAATAACATTTATTTAAGTGTTTACGAAAGTATAGTGCTAAAATAGGTATTATGAAAATATTACTAAATTTTAGAAATAGCTTCCCTCATAAGTGATAAGAGAAGTTGTTTTCAAGAGCTTTTCCTTATTGGTAGCCTTCTTCTATTGCTTATGGGTAAGCATTTACCCATTAGGTATTACCAAACACACTTTTAAATTTAAAAAGTGCTTTAATAAGCTATAAGCTGAAATAAGCACTTATATAAGCCAGGACAAACGCAGCCTAAGACACAAATCATCCTTAAATTGACTTCCACCTTAATCAGAATAAATTGATTATCAGTTCGATCAATATCTCTATTGTGTTGTGCAATTGGTACCGCTCCAACCGCATGATACCACATAAGCATCAACGAAACCTATGGTCGATCAATTTAAAACCCTAAGACACAAATTAACCCTAAATCAGCTCCCACCTTAATCGAAATAATCGATTACCCATTCTGTCAATGTCTTCATGAGATTGGTGCCGTGGTTTCAAGGATTGGACCGATCTGTATCGGGATCGGCCAAGACTAGGGGTGGCAATGGGCCGGGCTTAGTCGGGCTCGCGTCGGGCCATTATCTATAAGTAAGTGAAATTATGTTGTCTCGAGCCCGGCCCTGCCCTGCCCCAGCTTCGAGTTGAATATTGCTTGCCCAAGCCCACCCGTTGCGTTATATACCAAGCCCGCTAATAAGATAGGATTTATTAGATTTTAGGCAAAAATAGTACAATTTTGCAATTGCAAAGATTTGAACCCAAGGCTTCAAGTACACAACTTATTCTCATCACTAAGCTACAACTCTAGGATAATGGCAAGGTTAAGTAAACTTTATATATAGCTCATATCTTTGAGTCGGGCCGGGTCCTATGGGTTCCTAACCCTTGCCCAAGCTCGCCCAAGCATAAGGTCAGGCTGATCGAGCCTGGCAGGTCACCCGGCCCATTGCCATCCCTAGCCAGGACCTTTCAGATCCCAAGTCACGATGCAACTATTGTATAGAGTGGCTTTGGATCGGACCAGTCCAACCAATATCGATCTCGACTAGCCAATATGGACTGGTCCAGTGACTAGATCGAACCTATCCAATTTTTTTTTTTAATTTATAAAATGAACGATCCAACAGGTATTGACTTGGATTAGTTCGATATCGCCCGGTCCTGACCGGTACAATCGATCCGGCAAATCCATTTTTTTCCTTTTTTACGAACGATCTGTCACGAACCAAACCAGAAATACCCAATTTTTTAGATTTTTCTAATTTATTTGCAACCTTCACCCTGTATTTCTACGAGTGTGGATAGCAGTAATCAAAACATAAGCGGAAGTTAGTAAACAATTCTAGTAAGATATAAGTAACTAATACAACCTAAGCCGAAAACAACAATTCTAGGGAAAAAGAGTCCACATCTAGACTATACCAAAGTTCTACCAGAGTACGCTACCCATTCTGGTCTCTCTCTTCGCATCTAAGCTCCTGAATCTAAATTATAAACAACATCCATAAGCTGGAAGCTAGAATGAGTAAACCTTCGATGAAGTGTATTCACTCATGGTCCAACATTTTGAGAAAAGTGCAAAGGTGTATAATGTGTAATAAGCAATTTATGTGCAAGTGGTGAACAATGTGGCATTCAACTATAATTAAAAGCAATATAAAGTTCTCTCCCATCCTCACAAAGTATTACTCAGTGGTTAATAATCCTACACCTACATGCATAGATTTTTATATGAGAATTAGGCCAAATGTTTCATATAAGAGGCTCTCACACTAATATCAACACAGAATATGCAATGCAAGTGAAATGCAAACGCTGTATGGAAGGTGAAATATCGTAAGTTCCCACGTGATCCCAATCTCTATCCGGGGTGTCCCAGCAACTTGAATTCGCCCCAGGATGTTCCAGCAATTTGAAATCATCCCCCGTATGAACAGACTAAGGGATATGATTATTCTATGTGTACAACATAGTTTTAAGGGCTTTCAACCTAGGAGGCACAATCCCCCCACACATATTCACAATCCAACAGGAATATAACATGGTCTCACTATCTCCCAAGCTTACACCAACGTGCGGATCCTTAGGATAGTTCACCATCTTCCAAGCTTACACCAACGTGCGGATCCTTGGGTAATCATCATCCCTCAAGATTGTAGAGGTCACCCTATGTGGGTTAGCTCTCAGCTCGAGTACAATCATGGGGTCCTCTCATAGGACTATAATGGTTATTAAGTCAATATCCTAAGTGTTAATCTAAACCCAAGGCATCATGTGGGGTATTAGACTAGGCCATCACAGCCAGAAGGTCCATATGCAACATCTAAATTCAAATTCATTTATTAATGCAACAAACAAGGTTACATAGGCATATATTCAAACATCAACCATATGGGCACAATCCCATAAACTATCCTGTTAAGAAATACAAAGTATACCAACTACTAATCTAGTCCTATAATCTATTCTACTAAGAAATATGAAGCATATAAACTACTAATCTATCTAGATACCTATGTATTTACATACTACGATAAGCATAACAGGCAACTATAATTTTACAAGTGAAAGAAGTAAAGTAAAATGGGCACATTGGCACCAAACTCATCATCCATATGCATTGAAGCCATAACCATGATCCAACCATCATAATCGTAAATATGAGGCATCCAAGTGCCCTATCCAAACCACATTCCCACGGAATATATATAAGGGCATCTCAATATGCCTAAACTCACAAATGAATGACTAAATAAAACACCACAACTACCATTTATATCCAAACATGTGTATTATTATGGTATAAAGCTAATAGAAATGTTTGGGGGCCATGCTTACTCATTTTCCCAAAACCTCCTATTGCTCGGCCAATACTAGGAATCCAAATTTTTGGGTTGATGTCAAATTTTGCATAAGAGGTCTAACTGACCCGGAAATAGGCCAAATATGTGTAACTAGTCAAGATACAGGCGCTCCCATTGGAATCACCCAATTTGGACCAGGGGAACTGTTCGGCGGGGTGCTCGGCGATCATTTGGCGCGCTGAAAGGTACAAAAGTGTGCGAAATGAGTTGGCACATCGGGGTTTGGTCCAAATGAGTATCGATAAACGAGAAGTCAAATTGGTTTGGTCACTTATATAGTTCGACGACCTATTAGGCTCGCCGAAATGGGGTTCGACGACCTCTTAGGCTCGCCTAGGATACCCTCGGTGACAAAACCAGAGGGCCCTAGAAGTCTCTGAGATTCGACGGACTCTTTGGCTCGCCGAAGCTCATGGATGGTCCGAATGATCTGAAATTTCATAGGGTGGTTGTTCACACTCCGAGGAAGGCTCGATTATCAATATTTTGTGAATTAAGTTGATCTACAATGGAGATTTGGGGTTTTCCCTTATTTTCTCCACTTGAGGTTTGGTTTTCCCACATATGAGGTCCAATATGGTGGTCTGGTGTTAAGGGTTCCACATGTATCATCAATAATGGTCTAAATTCCAAGAATAAGGTGGGTATAAGGCAAACAACCCTTCTCCTAGGTCAAAATACTAAACACAACCGAAAAGCATATTCAAAGATAGGTTACTCAACTTGGGGTTTTGCCGGAATAGCGTCGGGGTTGATCCGCCGTGCTTGCGCGGTCTCCATAGATCTCCCACAAGTTCCATGGTTCCAAGAGAAGTGAAGAGAGGAAGAAGAGAGAAAAATGCTGAAATGTCTTAAGGTTTTCTATTTATAGGCTTTACAGGTCAGATGTTAATAAGTTCAGCAACGGGGGTAAAATGGGGTTTCTAGTCTTATATTTTCCGATAGGTCACCTAAGTAGGCTCTGCTAGAGGGCTTTTACCGGTGGGTCTGAGGTGGATCTCCGGGGCTGACGGATAAGATTAACTATCTAATCTAATTATTTAAAATTTTAATTAACCTTTAAGGTTCTGCTGACCAATCAGGTTGGTTACCTAAAATAACTTAATTTCTTAATTAGTCTAACTTTCTGAGGTTAGGGATCTGATGGGTACTAACCTAGTTTACTAGTGAACCTTCTTTAATTATTTTAAATTAAACCTGGTTATTAATCTTAGTTAATTAAGGATAAAGGTTCGGGTCCTTACACGATCCAACTTTGGGATCAGATCTGGATCAGCCGGAACCGGTCCTATCCAAGATCCCGAGACTTAAAACCTAAATTGGTACCGCTGACAATATGCAAACATTTTTCTTCCGAAACCATATGATTCCAATGGGTTTTGAAACACCTTATTTATACAAAATAATAAATTTGAGAATACTTAATAACCTTGAACCTAGAGCTACCAATTTTCAATCTCGATCCATCAACTCTTCTAAACCACCCGAGTTTTAATGGGTTTTGGTTCAAGTTTTCAACCCATGAGTTGGGTTGACGTCGAGTGTTTTAAACCCGAAAATAAATGGGTAGTATTTGCAAGGTTATTATACAATCATACTGTTGATCCCCAAAATGGTAGCTTAAACCGGTTTACTTAGCTTAAGTAAAATGCGCAGGCGTCGACACCTGAGAGGCTTACCAAACTCTGGATTGAACCGGTCTGGTTACCTGTCTCACACCGGCCTAAACCACGAGGTGGCCGATCTGAGGTGAGGTTTCCCTAAAAGGGTGTGTTAACCAAAAGGTGAGGGCTGGGGTCGGGAAGAAGAACCTCATGAAGGTGTCAGAGAAGCTGCAGAGTTCTAAATGGCCCTCATAGAGAGTCAAGGCCTGGGCAAATTTCTCTCTTTTGAAAAAGTTGTTCTTTACTCCAGGGGAGTGATGCTTTTATAGCCTTCCTCTCTTGGTCGAGCCCTATCACCGAGTGACAAGTGTCGAGCATGCCGGATGCCACGAGGACACCCGTCACCATGGGATAGGCTGCGAGTGCAGCTTGCAGCTCTACCCAATCCCATCATCCGCTTAAGTGAACTTCCGCCGTCCGCCAAGGCTGATGGGACGGTTTCTCTGGCCCCCTTTCCTGAAAGGGTTTTCTTTGTCCCCCCTTGTTTCCTTTCTGATTGGTCTAATTCTTGCGTAATGATTGAGAGCCACGTAGGCGGGCCGCTGATTTAGTCAAATCAAGGCATCCTCCTCATGGGTCCGCCGTTTGATGGGATCGACCTGCGGGTCCTTTTCTGTGAAAAAGGGTTTCTTGGTTTCCCTTGTGATGGGACTAAAGGCCTGCAATGATTAAATGGACGAGCCGTGGATTTAGTCAGATCCAGGCGCCGCCCGTATGTGTCTCCGCCGTTGATGGGATCGACCCGCCATTTATCTGGGCCAATGGGAATGAACCCTTGTTTCACCCTTTCCGTAAAAAAAAAGGGTTTCTTGTTTCCCCCTTTCCCTGATTGGACCAAAGGTCACATCAGATTTGAGAACTGTGGAGTGGGAGACCCGGACTTGAATCTCTCGTCTTATCTTTCAATCCGTGCCTCGGGACGAGGCAGCGCTCTTTCCAACACTTAGGACATCTGCTTGTTGGGTTGTTGGAAACCCACTCCTCAAGTGGGAGGGAAAACCCTTAGCCTTTCAAGAGGGGAGATCCGGGCCTTTCCTGAGAGGGATCTTATCTGGTAAGGGGTTCTTACCTCAGGATCAAGCAGGAGGTAGCGCGGCCTCATGACCAAAAAGGGGTCAGCTCATATCCGACCTTAGGGTTTTAATCCAGCCTCATGATCCGGTAGGGGGGTAAGCCCCACCTCACTGACCTTTGAAAGGGGTCTACCTTATATCCGGCCATAGGGGTTTAATCTGGCCTCATGATCCGGTAGGGGGTTAGCCCTACCTTATTGACCTTTGAAAGGGCCTACCTTATATCCGACCATAGGGGTTTAATCCAACCTCATGATCCGGTAGGGGGGTTAGCCCTACCTCACTGACCTTTAAAAGGGGTCTACCTTATATCTAGCCAAAGGGGTTTAATCCGGCCTCATGATCCGGTAGGGGGTTAGCCCTACCTCGCTGACCTTTGAAAGGGGTCTACCTTATATTCGGCCATAGGGGTTTAATCCGGCCTCATGATCCGGTAGGGGGTAAGCCCTACCTCACTGACATTTGAAAGGGGTCTACCTTGTATCCGGCCATAGGGGTTTAATCCGGCCTTTTGGAAAGCTTTGCACGCCAGAGGTGACTTGGCCACTGCGGCTCCTCAGTCAGTGCCACGCGGCGTGCATGCATTGGCCTAATTTGAATTTACAAAAAATGGGGTCATCATTAGCCCCTTACGCTTAAACGTGACGACGTGACACATTCTGAGCACAAATCTCGGCGCAGTGATCTGCTACAGCCTTTACTCTTCTCATGATTGGCCAATTGGCGGAGCCGTTGAAAAAGGCAACCGTCGTCTTGCCTTCTCAAGCGTGCTGGAGAAGCAGCATTAAATGTGATTCTTTCCTCTTTCTGAAGAAATGACGCCTATGAAGAGTATGGGAAAGAAGAAGACTGAAGCTTCCGGGAGCGGCGCTGCTCCAGAGTTTCCTCGGAAGGTTTCGAATTTCTCGGTGAGAGCACAATATTGGATCCCGCCGGTCCTGAAGGGTGAGCAGGCCTTGTGTAATCCATACCTAGAATTTCCTGGGGATATACAAGAGAACTGCAAGGTGTTTAAGGACGTCCCTTACTTCTGAATCTCGAGGGGGGACTATCCTTGTTCCCTATTGGCTTCAGGTCCCATCTGGGGGTCCTGAATGGATATGAGAGCTGGTGCCGGGCGGTGCTGGCTAACCGGGATTGGAGCTAGAAGCTGAAGCAGACTAGCATCTATGATGCAGTTCGCGCGTCGTTGTTCGATGTCTCCCAGGACAATGACAATCTGAAGGAACTGATGCTGAGGTGGAGCCCGCGCATCCACACTTTCCTTATAGCCTTTGGGGAGATTGCTCCCACCCTCGAGGATGTGGAGATCCTGACCTGTTTGCCAGTGTTGGGGACTCAGAACCTAACACACATCCGGATCTTAGAGGAGGAGAAGGAGATTGAGGCCGTGCTGATGAGCGAAATCCGAGAGTCGGCCAGAAGGCCTATAATTAAGACGGGGACCATCGTGGGCACCCTTAGGAAGCGACGAGCCAAGCAAGGGTGGATCCGCTACTTCTGGTGGGAGGAGGCTATTGACCGCCCCATCAAGACCCTCTATGTTGTGGACGACGAGGGCAAGGATAGCCTAGCGACCGTTAAGTCCTTTATTACGCTGTGGCTATCCCATTACGTGCTACCGAGCTTCCCCGATGACAAGGTGAACGAGGCCGTGCTTCGGGTAGCCATCAAGCTGGCGCAGAGCGTGACCGTCCCTTCGGCCCCCCTATTCTTGGGGAGCTTATACGAGGGCTTGGACCTGCTAGCCGTGGATCAGCCCCGGGCCCGGGGGGAACGCGTCATTGAGACGATGGTGGGCGCCAGTTTCCTCCAAATGTTCCTCTGGGAGCATTACCCGAGTTATGCCCTTGCCAAAGTCAAGGAGAACTCAGAGGTTGAAGGGGGGCCAGGGACCCAACCCCCGGGTGGCCTTCTGGTCTGGGCAGCGTCCTAGGACCGACATGGGACTCTCCTTCATCCTCGACCAGGAGATGGAGTTTGAGTTCCTCTCGTACAGCCGGTAGATCAAGGGCGTGGCGCAGGGCATGGGGGCCAATTTTGAAGGGGGTGCTTATCCCGGTGTCGGCATGGCACGAGCTCCCCATGGAGATGTAGGCATACCTGGTGATCATACACCATGGCTATGTTCTAGGCGGGGTAGAGGCGCTGACCCCGTGTCCCATGGCCTACAACTCGGACCGGGTGGAGCGTCAATTCGGGATGGACCAGATATGTAATATCCCGAATTCTGATTGTTGAATTAATTACGCTTAGTGGCATAATTAATTTAGATAATTGAGATAATCATGCTAATCAGCTAGATTAGAAACTAAATGGATTTTGACCTTAATCCATAGGTCCAACTTCAGAAAAATTTAGCGAGTTAGGAAATTAGCCCTAACTCGGCAATTCCGGCAATTTCGGAATGTTCGGAAATAAGTTAAATAAAATTATAATTTGAGTTAGCAGCTCAACTCATCAGTATCAGCTCTGTTAAGCAAAGCCCTCTATCGGGGTAAGATTTCGGTGTCTGTCGAAAAAGAT